>JACVEC010000379.1:0-67920 GCA_025215565.1 Flaveria ramosissima | reverse complement strand
CACGTTGGCTTTGCCCGGATGGTAATGGATCTTGCAATCATAGTCTTTTATGAGCTCCAACCATCGTGTCTGCCTCATGTTCAGATCCTTCTGCTAAAGAAGTATTTCAAGCTCTTGTGGTCAGTGAATATGGTGCACTTTGTCCCCTAGAGGTAGTGCCTCCAAATCTTTAACGCAAGACCACAACTGCTAGCTCCAAGTCATGAGTAGGATAATTGACCTGATTGAACCTTCACTGTCGGGATGCATAGACTATAACCTTTCCTCTCTGCATTAATACCACCCCCCAACCCCGAGTAGGAAGCATCAAAATAAACCACCAGATCTTCGCTTCCATCGGGTAATGACAGAACATGAGCTTGAGTCAATCTCGCCTTCAATTCTTCAAACACTTCTCTTGAGCTTGACCCCATACGAAATTCACATCTTTTCGGGTCAACTTAGTTAGTAGTGGAGAAGCGATCTTAGAAAAGTCTTGGATTAATCTTCTGTAGTAGCCCGCCAACCTAAGAAGCTACGAGTCTCGGATGGCGTCTTCGGTGACTTCCATTGCATAACCGCCTCCACTTTCGCCGGGTCCACCATAATCCCGTCAGGATTCACCACGTGACCCAAGAACTGAACTTCGCGTAACCAGAACGCGCATGGAGAATTTAGCATACAACTTCTCCCTCCTCAGCGTCTCTAGAAACCTCCCGAATGTGACCGGCATGCTCAATCTCGCTCCTCGAATAAATCAGGATATCATCAATAAACACAATCACTGACTTATCCAGCATCGGCCGACACACACGGTTCATCAAATCCATTAAAGCAGCTGGCGCGTTGGTCAAAATCAAAGGACATGACGAGAAACTCGTAGTGACCATAGCGCGTACGAAAAGTTGTTTTAGGGATATCCTGCTCTTTCACTTTCAGCTGATGGTAACCAGATCGAAGATCTATCCTTGAAAACCAACTGGCACCTTGGAGCTGATCGAACAGATCATCTATTCTCGATAAGGGGTATCGGTTCTTCACCGTCAACTTGTTCAGTTCGCGGTAGTCAATGCACATCCTCATACTACCATCTTTCTTCTTTACAACAGGACCGGAGCACCCCAAGGAGAGATACTCGGTCTAATAAACCCCTTATCGAGCAGCTCTTGCAACTGCTCCATCAATTCCTTCATCTCCGTCGGAGCTAACCGATACGGTGCCTTAACGACAGGTTGGGCACCCGGTATCAGATCAATCTGAAATTCAATCTCTCTATCAGGTGGCACTCTTGATAAGTCTTCTGGGAACACGTCTGGAAAGTCACACACCAACCGTGACATCGACTAGTTGTTGTGTTGGCGTATCCACATCCTTTACATAGGCCAAGTAGGCACTACATCCACGCCTCATACACTTTCCCGCCACTGCCATCGGGATCACCTTCGGAATCGTAGTAATCCGATCCCCATACACCATCACTGAATTATCGTCGGGCGCCGACAACCGAATCATCTTCTTGCGACACACAATGTTCGCCTCGTAGTCCGCTAACCAATCCATCCCAAGAACCAAATCAAAACCACCTAAGGTCATCACGAACGGTCTAACAGGAAACTTATGACCCTGAGCTCCACATCATAGTTCTCTATCATCTCGAAAATCCTGGTAGACTTACCTATAACAGTTTCTACATCAAAGGGCGCATCAACACGTCTACTACTAACAGGCAGCTTAGCACAGAATGCAGCAGAAATAAAACTTTTACTGGCACCCGAATCAAAAAGCACAGAAGCTAAAGTTTGGTTCACTAGAACGTACCGGACACGACATCATGGTCCGTTCTAGCTTCCTCCTGTGTCATGGTGAATGCCCTGGCGCTCGCCCTCGGTCCTTCACCTCCTGTCTTCATCGCCCCGGAGCTCTCAGCCCTCGGCCTATACAATCCTTGCTCATATGACCCTCTTCACCACAGTTCAAGCACCGGACCGTACGACAGTCCTTTGCCATGTGCCCCGCCTTCCCACATTTGAAGCACAAGTTCGACCTAAACCTGCACTCCCCGTTATGCTCCCTTCCACACTTGCCACACCTTCTCGATCCCACACTCGACGTGACCACACGCAGTCATCCACCCGTGCCTTCTTATTACCCGTCGAGGCATCACCCCGACCAAACCACTTCCTCTGCCAGTTTCGATCACCACCACCCTTCTTGCCACCTTCAGTCACCACCACCGTTCTCTCATCATACAGTCTCCCGCCAAATCCACTGCCGACCTAAACGTGCTCGGCCAGGCAGCGATCATGTGCCTGCGAATATCCGCTGGTAAACCCTGAATATACCTCTTGATCTTTCGGGACAGAGGTGTCACCTGATCCGGCACCAGACGTGCCATCTCGTTGAATTTTTGTGGTGTACTATTGGTGAGTCATGGTTCCCGCCTCCAGTTGCAAGAACTCCCTTTCGACCTTGTCCATTTCCCGATGAGGACAAAACTCCTCAATCACCAACTTTTTCAGCTCAGACCATCTCATCCTCCCAATGGCCCTGCTACCCTCGGCTTGGACAATGTTGTCCCACCAACATAGAGCCGAATCCACAAAAGAGTGGGTAGCGAACTTCACCTTCTGATCTTCACGACATTCACTGATATCTAGAACAACCTCCATTTCCCTCACCCACCGGTGAGCAGCAGCAGCAGTACCATTTCCATCAAAAGTTGGGGGCTTGCACCTCATAAACGCCCCGTAGTTACAGCCTCGTACCACCTCTTGCACGGGCTCATCTTCCCTTATTATCAGAGAAAATTGTTTCAGGCTCCGGTTGCTCCCGCTCCCCCGATGCCCTATTCCTCTCCTTTCTTTCTCCCTCTTTCACAGCCTTGATGACTTCGGTCACCACAGACGGTAAGATTGTCTGCATGACCTGATGTACTTCTTCAACAACATCCTCCTTTACCGAGGCCCTCAAGTTTGCACTCTCATCCCCAACTTCCGGATGAGGGGTCTCTGGTTCTTCAGGAACCACCTTTTCGAACCTTGGCCTCCCTCTTTTGGGTCGCGGCTCAACATCAGGCACGCCACGGCCTCCACCCCTAGAAGCTTAGAAGATCTACCTCCAGCCATTCTCTAACTCACACTGAAAGATTCAAACACCAACACGGTCATTCAAGGAAACAGCTCAGTTTATGTCAAGTATAGTAAGTCCCTAATTACAATGGCCAGTTGTGATTAGCCACTTACTTTACTCTTCATACCCCAAGCATTACCTGTCCTGACTACATCAGTATTTAAATCTACATACAACACATAAGCACATACCATGCACACATAAAACCGGTTAACTTTAAGAAAATACCTGATGGCACGCAGCTACTGAGATTGGCATCCCATTCCCTTTTCGTCCCATTTTCAGTTTAAGTTAAGGTTTATTTGAAAATTTTACCCATTTCACTTAAACTTTGGCTCTGATACCAATTTGTACGGCCCCGTTCCCGGGACGCCTACAGTTGGTCATTCATCGCACATAAAACATATAATTACATTTGCCTCATGAAAATATTGCAGCGGAAACATTCAAAAATGACATCTCATTTCATCATAAACACTTTTTGCCAAATAATACATCATTATCCGATTACAAAATACATGTTTGCATTATATCACAAAAGCATTATAAATGGATGCCATCCCAAAAGAGCCGAGTAGCCTTGAAGTGCCATCCTCAGCAATCATTACCTGCCAACTGGAAAACATATAAAAAGTCAGCGTTGCTGAGTGAGTTCTAGTTTTATAATAAAACATACTTTACTTTCATTAAAAACTATTCCTTTACTCATGCGATCATTCATCATACGTATACACAGATAATATCATTATTGTCTTTCATTACATTCGTTAACTTTCGTTCTTTTCATACGTTCATTCTTCCGAGTCTGTTGCGACGACAGAGTCGCTCACCTCAATAGCAATCTCAACGATTGCACGCTATCCGAGTCTGTTGCAACCACAGGGTTGCTCACCTCATTGCCAATCTCAATGATAGCACGCTATCCGAGTTTCTTACAACAACAAGGTTGCTCACCTCATGGCAACATCACGATAGCACGCTATTCGAGTCTCTTGCAACAACAAGGTTGCTCACCCCATGGACAATCTCAATGATTGCACGTTATCCGAGTTTCTTGCAACACAGAGTTGCTCACCTCATATATGTGCTTGCAAGCCTTTCCTTCGTTCATTCATCATTCATTAATGCATGCATTCTTACTTCATGTTCCTCTTTTATTATCTTTCACTTTACGTTACATAATACTTCATTCATTCATTAACATGACACGTAAAGCCACAAGAAAGATAAACATACATCATAATAAGGAACATATCATACACATTCATCATCATCATACAGGGCAACATCATACATACATAACATGCATAAACATGCAACATCATCATCATCATCATGCCCAACATACCCCCTAAAGTCATAACAATCATCTTACATGCTCTTACGGGAACCTTTACGTCAAAACTTACATCTGCACTTTCCCTCGAAAGTCAGAAGTCGAACTACACTTTCCTTTGGGTGCAACAACCCTATTCGGGCGTATGGGCACCCTTCAGTCGCATGGCCTCCATGCGACTGAACATCATGCGATTGGACTCATGTGGAAGAACATCTATGCGAATGGACACCCAGTCGTGCGAATGGACCTCATGCGGATGGAACTAATGCGAATGTGCACCTATGCGACTGACCTCATGTGAATGGACTCATGCGACTAAGCACCTATGCGATTGGACCCTTAGTCGTATGATCCCCATGCGACTGGACTCCCAATCGTGCGACTGAAACCTTAGTCGTGCGATTGAACCCTCAATCATGCGAATGAATCCCAATCGTGCGAATGACCCTCAATCGCCTCTCAATCGGTCGTATGGCCTTCATTCGGTCGCATAGCCCTAGCTGATGCAGAATGGAGTTCATCCCGAACCCAATCTGTCATTTTCGGCCTCCAAGCTCATCCAAACCCATTCTAAGCCTAAATCAACCATCTTAGACCTTAGGAATGCATACCATAACACCATACAAGCACACACAAGCCCGGAAACAAACTCTAAACCATCACACGTAACACACCCAAATGGGTCAAACACATACGCATACAAAAACGGGTTTTTAATGCTCTCCAGCCCCAAAATCGGTTGAAAACAAGTAAAAATGGGGTCCTAGAACTCACACAAATGAGCACAACGACAGGGGTTCGATTTGGCTTGCTACACGACGATTTTGGCCACTCGAACCACCCGAATCGGTCCCTTTCTTCCTCTTTTCTTCCTTTCTCTCTTCTCCTCTCTTTGATAGCTGAAATGTGAGTATGGGGGAGAGGGTAAGGGCTGCCCTCTCCCTTATATACTCCCACTCACCCGACTTTCTTTCGTTGGCAAGTTTGGTCCCTTGACTTTGGACCTTATTTCTTTTTCTCCCTTCGTCGGCTTCAAAATAGCAAATAACCAGGTGTTACATTTAGGCACAACGCCTTAGATTATGAATTGGAAATTTGTGTGTGTATTGATTGAAATCAAGGTATAAGAATAATCACAAAAGTCATATAATCACATAATAATGTCTAAACATACGAGGCAAATAAAATCCTATATAAGCATATATTATACATAAGAGGACTCATGTACAAATTTTTTAATTATAGTCTAGGTCATTTCATTTCTAATACCCAATTTATTATTACCATGGCTCTTATACCAATCTGTCACACCCTGACCGATGGCGAAATCATCAGAGACGGACGAATGTGAATCGATTGTTTATAGCACATGAAACTATTTAAGTTGAAATAATATTAAATGCCATTTTTATTGAATAATACTAATCAAATAAAATCTCAATTAAATATAATGATATTATCTTTAATTTTTAACTAATTCCAAGCCTTAAATGTTCATTTAGAAGTCTACCAATGTGCATTCTTAAAATCATGTGAAAAGGTAACGAGACAGCTAACGAATTAGCCACTGAGTAAACATAGGTTTGCATACATATATAGATTGATTACCATGATTGAAAACAATTCATATCACATAGAAATGTCAAGAGTTATAAATGCAATAATATAACATAAAAGACAAACAAACCAATCAAACCTAATGACAAAATTGACTCGGTCCACAGATGAAACCTTATAGAATGAATGATTCCGCTTTCAATCACCACGTGACTAAATAAATGGAGTGGGTTTGTCAAACTAATAGATCTATAATTGTTACCATGGTTGTATGAATTAATGATTGGGTTCTCATCAAATTTATCTAACTATGAACACATAATTACAAGTAATGACATAACATGTCTTAATTTGAGGTTTGAAATAGCTTAACAATGAATATCATTGATTGAACATAAATCACATGATTTCCCGAAATTTTATACATTAAAAATGGGCTATGAATACTTACATTGTATAATGATGGTTGTAGTGTTTATAAGAAAGCTTGGATGTTGAAAAGTTAAGGGCGATGTCCTAAAGGATAAAACAATAATTTGAGTTCGGAATTCATTACAAGAAGTTAGGATGTTTAAAGAAAGCCAAAGGTGAAAGCTAGATTGAAAAAGGATTATTACATAAATTTTAGATTCTAGACAAAATGTTTGGTATGCGTTTGAATAGGTTTCAAAAATATCAAACGGTTTTATAAAATTATAATTATTTACAGTTAACTAGTTCAGAGTATCCCGAACAGCTTTCGTTTAGGAACGTTTTTATAAAAAGACCCAAAATAGGTCGAAACAGCATAACAAAACTGAAGATGCTAAAAAGCGCACTTATTTTGTGAAAGCTATTGTAAAGTTGTCTGATTGATCAGTTTGAAAATGTATAAACTATTTTTAAAAATGTAATTTGTTAAGCTTGATATTAGAGTCTGAGTTTCCTCAAATTTAGTTTGTTATGACTAAGTTATAGTTAGTTGAAGCCAGACTACATTCTACCAAAATTTTAGTAAGGCACTTATGTATAATTTTAAAATTGTTAAAGTTAGTCATAAGTTTGTTATGACTAACTTATGTGTACTTTTAAAAGTGTTAGAGTATAAGATACATGAAAGGAACAATGCATTATGGACTGAAATATATGAGAGGTCGTGATGGAATACTAAAAGGCTACTCTGATAGTAGTCATGGAACAGACCAAGATGATAGGAAGGGAACTACAGGCGTGATTTTTTTATTTCTCTGAAAACCTAATAACTTGGGCACCATAGAAGCAGCACACTGTTGCTTTGTCCTCTTGTGAGGCGGAGTTCATGGTTGCCACGTCTGCAGCTTGCCAAGGGCTATGGTTAAGATGTCTTTAAATAAACTGGCAGCGAAGCACAAAACGTATGGTTACTGGTGGATAACGAAGCTGCCATAGCATTGATGAAGAACCCTATCGTCCATGGTCGCAGCAAACATATTGATACGAAGTACCATTTCATTAGGCAGTGTGTTGAGTACGAGAAAATACATGTGGAGCATGTGACAGGTAACATGCAGAGAGCTGATATACTAACCAAAGCCTTACCTGGGATGAAATTCGCAGAAATGAGGGCATTGCATGGGTGTAATGGATTATGGAGATTAAAGCTAACATTTGATTATTAGTCAATGTGACCAGGTAAAAGTCAAATGCATGAGGGTTTTTGGTACGTGGGTGCATGGCAGGAAAGGAGGAGATAGTGAGTTTAGTGGTTAATAACTTTTTTTGTTTATTTAAAGTAGTTTTCTTTTAGTATCAATCATCAGAAAAATTAGAGTTCATGTTTTATGTCTTTCTCTCTAGTTGTAATCGTATTTGTTGAAGAAATTTGAAGAAAAATCGTCCCTTAGTTCTGAATCCTAACTTACACCTTTGATTATCCCAAATATAAAATAAGACGAGATCAAATGATAATGACGATTCTGGCATGAGAAGGCAGGAAACAATTTGATGAAACGTTTATGGAGCCCCATGAGCATTTAAATTAACCTATCAAATCAATACCAATTAAATGAAACGTGGAATAAGTCACAACTCTCAGGTGGGTTGACCTTCTGATTTTTAGTTAATTAATTTTATTTTTTAAATTTAATATTTTGTTTTTTTCTTTAGTTTGGATTTGCCTATAGGTTAATTAAAACAACTACATTACTTAGATTTTTATGTGCCTTGTAACCTTTTAATTAGGTGTTTTGGTTACACAAATGCACAAATAGTTAATAAAACGTAAACTAAATATTATGTTTCCACATCTTTCAAATAAAATACATTACCTATCGATATCTTACATATTATCAACGTTAATTTTCACATCTTATACATTAGTTATCTACATATATTTGTGTCCATTTTTAACATAGAGTTAAAGATACATGACTCCCACTACAAGAATTATGCGGAATAGCGGCGACACCTTTAGTGGCGATAGCTCTGATTCGTTTGTGTGCACCATAGACGGATCTAACCGTTGATCAGCATTCAGATCTGACATCTTAGTTAAATCGTACACTGACCATTAGCGGCGACTTGCCACCGCTAATGGTCCTGTGAGAAAAGCGGGCTATTTCCCTCCACATCTGCCATTTCCGACCTCACACACCTCCATTAATCTTTCTCTCACCTGAACAAGCTTCGTTACCGCCCTTTACATCCAAGGCCACCTTCAACCACCGCCACTACCTCTTACACCGCCATTACCTTAGATCGACCACTACAACCGGTACTACTATCCCCGCCTACAACCGCTACCACTATCCCCACCTTCAACCGGTACCACTATCCCCGCTTTCACCCTCACTACAACTACCACCACTATTGCCGCTAGAAGTTGCAATCACCATCAAATTGAGGTCTTTCATCCATTCTTTTAATTTCCCGTTTTAGATATGTTGGTTATAATGTTTTGCCCCAATTTTGACATCTAGATATTATGTTTGTCATATTTAGTCTCAAGCTTGAATTTATACTATGTTGGTACACAGATTTATGTATTTTGTTGGTTTTAGTCAAAGGTAGTGAATTTATAAAATTCCTTACAATTTTGTAAATTTATGTTTAGAGTTATGCTTGAGTTTGATAGCTTGAAGTTATGCTTTTGAAATAACCTTAAGTTATGCTTGAATTTATTCTTAGTTGAGAAATAAATTATGTAATTGTAGGTTTTAAATAAAAGTATGTGAAGATGGCGAAAATATAAGATAACCTACATTTTATGCTTGAATTTATTAATAGTTAAGAATGGATTTGTGTCGCTTGTAGGTTTTTAGTAAAAGTAGTTTGATTAGATGTCATTTACTTGTGTTATTAGGTAAAACTTATAGTTTGAAGTTTGATTGGTTGGAAATTAATTAGTAATTAGGTTTTAATTTAGGTGCTTAATTAGTTGGAAATTAATTAGTAATTAGGTTTAACTTAGTGTATTTTTTTACACTTTGACAAAGATAACAAAAAGTGAGTAGAATGTTCTTCTTTCACCATAAGTCAATCTAACTCTAGTATATTCTTGTGATTCAAATTATTATGCATTATTAGCTTTTAGGTTTCGTGGCTTCATTCTAATCACCGTGAGTTTAGAAAATACCTGTTAAAATTAAATTGTTTTAACTTTGTGTTGTATATCTTACAAGTTCTCAAGACATGATATCACTATGGAATGTTGTGGTATACCTCATGGCTGATGTCATGAGTTATGAAGGTGATGGCATGGGGGATCCACCACTTCCTCCATTTGGTGGTCCCAAAAGTCATGAGTTATATGGTAATTGTTATTATAATTTATTTCATTACTATGTTTATTTATTTATTATTAATATATATTGTAACTTCAAAATTCTAACACAGTCATTTACACAGGTAATATAGACTTAAATTGTCTAAATTTTAGTTTAAATGGGTCAAAATGAAGTGTGAACACTTGATATACTTAAATACATTTTATTTTGAGTTTAAACAAGTCAAAATGACTTAAAGTTGGATTTGGTAATTTTATCATTATGAGTTTAGGTTATTTTGACTATATATTGATAAAATAGACTTAAGTTATCTAACTTTTAGTTTAAACGGGTCCAAACACACTTAATATATTTAAAGTTGAATGTGTTATGTTATAATATATATATATATATATATATATATATATATATATATGTGTGTGTGTGTGTGTGTGTGTGTGTGTATATATATATATATATATATATATACTTATACTTTGTCAAAATATATCTTATAACATATATTTTGTTTTGTAGGCTCAAATTTCAAGTCTGTTACAAGATCCAAATTTTATGTCACAACTTACACAAATTATTGCTTCGCAAAAAGCTTCAAATCAAGCTGACGAAGATGATTCAAACGAGGGGGATGAATAGCGCATCGGATAAATAGTTTAAGTTGTTTTAGAGTAGTTTTATGTTTAAGTTGGACAATATATTTAACCTACTTACTAAACGTTTATGTACATGTGAACATTGTGTGTTATTTAAGAAGACTAGTGTATTTTGTGTTACTAGGAAATCTAGATTAGATTTATGATTGGTTAGTTTGTAAAACTGAAAAAATATATATAAAAAATATTTTTCAAAAAAAGTGAGCATTAGCGGCGACATGTCACCGCTAATGGTCATCCATATTTTTTTAATTAATATATTAGCAGCGACAACTAGCGCCACTAATATAACCTTTTGTGACGACATCATTAGCGGCGACTTATTAGCAGCGATTTTTTGATCATTAGCGGCTATTTAATAGCGGCAACATATTAGCGGCGACAAGCCGTCGCTAATAGTAATAGCGGCTACAAATGGTATTTTTTACGGCGACAAATGTTGCTGCTAATGCTAAAATTCTTTGTAGTGCCCTTATGGGCTAGACATGACCCATCCATTATCATGTATGTGCTATATTATATTCGCGACACAATGCATTCAAGTTAGACGTTGCAAACTACACCTTATTATGTGAATTTGTAAGCTTGTGCACCGAGTGACCGAAACATTAGCATGTGTATTTCTCTGCGTGGGCTGTAAAAAAAGCTTACGACTCATAGTTTGTTCGTAATAACTCACTTGAAATTGGCTCAGTATGTAAACAAACTGTTGGACCAAAAGAACCAATGAGCCTGATCAGAAAAACCTCTAAGTCCCACAGACATTACAACTGCTGAAGAAGATCACAACAGCTGAAGACATCAGCTGATTACAAGGTCTGAAGACAAAGTCTGAAAGTAAAGAACTGAAGACAAAGTCTGAAAGTGAAGTACTGAAGACAAAGACTGAAGACCAGAGTGATCAGTAGTTGTCACAACAACTGAAGTTATTAACTTCAGTAGTTGTGATGGTTTTTCCTTTTCAGTACTTGTAATTTTATCTTTCAGTAGTTTATTGTTTCAGTAGTTTTAGGTCAGTAGTTTTATGTTCTTGTACTTAGCATTCTCTGAGATGTGATCAGTTGTTGAGAACATTCTCAGTAGTTTGCATAGATTCAGTTGTTTGTATAATTCTGTTAGATGTCACTATCAAGTGACATCAGCAGACGTCACATTCCTCTATAAAAGGAATGTTGACCTAGTTGTTTTGGAACCGAAGCATTAAGCGTGAATGAAAATATTCCTTTAACAGAAAAGTTTTCTCTCTCTATAATCGTCATTGTGTGATTGCATATTCATACTTATCTTGCTTGAATTCGATCTTATTTCTGTTATATTCCACTGCAAAATTCAAATCTAATTGATCAAACTAGATCCGATCCTATCAAATTGTATCAGAGCTGGTTAATCATTGATCGATTTAACAATTGATCATTGAAACTGCTCTTTTGATAGCTAAGTTTGATCGAATTAGCAAATTTGCAAGAATTGATTATAGAGTTTGATTTTCTGTCGCTTCCGGTCAATTAATTGAGATTCAAATTGTGTTGTTGAGTTTTTAAACTAGACTGATTTTAATCTCATTGAATTTGGTTGAATTGGTGAAAATGAATACTTCAATCAATGATCCTCACAATACTGGCTCCTCAACTAAGCCTCCGATGCTTGTTAGGAGTGAGTATAACATATGGCAACGCCGAATGCTCCATCACCTGTCTGTTAACAGTTCAGGTTGTTGGAAGTCAGTGGTTCATAGACCATATAAGCCTATGGTGAGTAATCCTGAAACCAATAAGATGGTTCCAAAGAAGAAGGAACAATATTCTGATGAGGATTTAAAGCTGTTTGAAATTGATGCTAAAGCCCATGAAATTCTGGCCATGGCACTGCCTAATGAAATCTACTCTGGGCTTATGCATCATGAAACTGCTCATGATCTCTGGGTTGCTCTGAAGGAACAATTTGGAGGAACTGATGAGGTCTTAGCAAACAACAGAGAAATCCTTGCCCAGCAATATGAGACATTCTCTCATAGGAAGGGTGAGACATTGACTCAACAGTTTGAGAGATTTTCATGTTTGATATCTGAGCTAAAAATGGTTCAACATGAATATACAAACAGCCAGATGAATAACAGATTCCTCAGATCCCTGCCTGAGAGATGGGACACTTATACCATTGTCCTACGCTCCAGTGCAAATCTGGATACTCTATCTCTCACCCAACTTCATGGGAAACTCTTAACATTTGAGAGAGAGATAGAACAGAAAAGGAAACTATCTTCATCTGGAAAGCTCACTGATGACTTTGTACCAGCTAACATTGCTCTGGTTGGTCATGAGTCTGAATATGCTTCATCTGAAAGTTCATATGATGAGCATATTGATTTCTCTTCAAATAGTGGAAATCATGCTTTTGTTGGAGTTGAGGGTAACTCAGGTTTTAGTGTTGATAACTTGTGTTTTCTGATGGATGATTTGAAAGGAATTGCTGATGATGATCTGGAAGAGATGGATATTTTGAGCCAAATGGCATTGATCAATATCAGATCTCAAAAGTTTTACAAAAGAACAGGTAGAAAATTCCCTGGTCTCTCTGGCAAAACCAAAGTTGGTTTTGATAAGAGCAAGTTGAGATGTCACAAGTGCCATAGACTTGGACATTTTGCTAGAGAGTGTAGATCATCTGGATCTAGCTCATCAGCACCCTTTGTGACTTTTCCAAGCAATAGCTCACAATCCAAAGGGCAACATTCTACCAGTTCTGATCATCATTCACAACATCAATCATCTCCTGCATTCTTTGTTCCTCAAAGTCCAATGCCATATCCTTATCCATGTTTTTACATGTCTCAGTCTAGTCAGGTTCCTGTACCCATGGCTCAACAACCACATGCTCTACCTGATCCTCAACCATCTCAAACAAATCAACAATCTCAATCTCAATCTCATCAGAGCTTTTTCACCCCTGAGGTTGTTGACTGGAGCAGCTTACCAGATGATGTCTCTGGTTATTCTGAACAATTATTTGCTGGTGCTAGTCAACATGGTGGTGAAAACCCTTTTGGAAATCTTGCTCTAATGGCCCTGGAGTCTACTGATGGAAATTCTTCATCATCACAGGTACCACAGGTATCTTCTGAGGCTAAGGCCAAGTTATGTTCTGAGTCATGCATAGCTGCTTTTGTTTCAATTAGGGAAGCAAATGTAGCTTTAATTAATCAAAACCTTGACCTAGAAAAAGCAGTTTCCAAAAGAAAAGCTGAGTTTGAGTCTGTTTTAAAAGAGAAGGATGAGGAGATTTATAAACTAAATTGTCAAATCACTTATGAAAAAGCAAAGGTAGAGGTCGTTTTGGAAAATCACAAGAATCTCAAAGAAACACTTGCAGCTACCCAAGTTAATTGTGAACGTTGGGTAACATCATGCAAGGGATTTGAAATGCTTCTCAGTAAGCAAACAGCTTCTAATGTGAAGTTTGGGATTGGGTATAATCATACCATACCTCCTACAGATTTTACTCCCAAGTTAGAAGTAAAATCTGAGTATGATTGTCATTCCCAAACCACATCATCATGTGTCTCATCCTCAAATGATAATTCAAAATCAGAGGATGAAGTCAGTGTGAGTACCTCAGCTAATCAAATTGCTGATGGTCCCACTACTTCGAAACACATGATCAAGAAGAGACTGAGTAATTCAGGTGTTGTTCCACAAGGTACTCAAAGTACTGAAGGGCAAAACACAACACCTGAAGAGCATTTCAAATCAGAGGAAAACAAGCATAGCTTGACAACTGCTGAAAGGTCTATCAGGAATCACAAAAGTACTGATAGAAAACTTCTGAAGAACAAATCTTCAGTTGTTGCATATCCTTCAGTAATTCCCAAAAGTACTGAAAGGAAGAAAGTACTGAAGAACAAATCTTCAGTAGTTTCATCATCTTCAGCAGTTGATCAACAAAAGATGAAAAGAAAGCCATGTGAAATATGTGGTTTGTTTAATCATCTTACTGATGAATGCTGGTATAACAAGGGTTTAAAATTCAACAAAGAGAAAATCATTAAGAAGCAAATGCATAAAATGAAAGATGAATTTCAAACCAAGTTTGTACCACAATCATCTCAATCTGATAAACCAAAGCTTTTTCAAAAAGTCACAAAGAAAAAAAGGGTTTGTCACACAACAGCTGCAAATATTCCTCATGGAATATTAAAAACTCAGACTAAGTCTGTGTCTTTTCAAAAGAAGAATGTAGTGAATCACAAGAACAAATCACCAACAAGTACTGATGTGTCAACTGAGTTGAAAACTCTGACAACCAATCAGACACAACTTGTTATGATGGTTCAACATCTATTGGGGAGAGTTAACCAATTAGATGTTTCTGTGATTAAACCACTGAAAAGGATACCCAAGCCAAAATCAAAGGAATCCTTTTCAGCACCATCTACATCTTCAAAGGCTGTTAATCATGCAAAATCAGTTAGTTTAACATCTGTTGATGAAAACAGACCCAAAACCAAAAGGTTTGGGTCTCAAAGGCTAACTAATTTTTGTGAAAAATGCAGGGTTCTTTAGCATGCCAAAGAAGCATCTGGTATGTAGACAGTGGAGGATCCATGCATATGACAGGGAGCAGCTCTCTTCTTCATGATTATTCTCAAGGGAAGAAGGGATTTGTTTCTTTTGGAAATGATGCCAAGGGTTACATCATTGGGAAAGGATTTGTCTCAAATGGGGAGATAAGATTTGATGATGTTAACCATGTGGAGAACCTCAAGTACAATCTTTTGAGTGTCAGTCAAATGTGTGATAAAGGGCATGTTGCACTTTTTCACAAGTCAAAACTGTCGGATTCTGTCTTCCAAAGTTTTGCACAAGATTGACAAGATATTGGATGAATACACTCTCCTGAAGGCCAACAGGATTGGAAGAGTATATGCCTTAGATATATCAAAGAAAATCGATCTTAAAGGCCATCCATGTCTGTTCTCCAAAGCCTCTCCTCAAGAATCTGAACTATGGCATAGAAGGCTTGGTCATGTGAATCTTAAGAACATGAATCAGCTCATTCATCATGGTTTAGTGAGAGGTTTGCCATTGAAGGAGTTCAAATGTGATGATAACTGTCCAGCTTGCTTAAAAGGGAAGCAACACAAAGCTTCATTCCCTCCTATAGAAGAACCCAAGTCCACTGCCTGCTTGCAATTACTGCATATGGATCTCTTTGGTCCTGTTAGAGTAATGAGTATGGCAAAGAAAAAGTACTGTCTGGTAATTGTGGATGATTATTCCAGATATGTATGGACTTTCTTCTTGCATTCCAAGGATGAGGCTGCTCAAATCATCATTTTTTTGTTTGCATGTGGAAAAGCAGCATTCACTTCCAGTCAAATGTGTGAGAAGTGATAATGGCACAGAGTTTAGAATCACACTCTTGATGAATTCTATTTGTCTAAGGGAATCAAAAGACAATATAGTATTCAAAGAACTCCTGAGCAAAATGGAGTGGTGGAGAGAAAGAACAGGACCCTTATTGAAGCCGCAAGGACAATGTTGGCTGACTCAGGTTTGCCACTAACCTTTTGGGCTGAAGCTGTCAACACAGCTTGCTATGTACAGAATAGGGTATTAGTGAATCAGAGGTTGATGAAGACTCCTTATGAGTTATTACATCATTTGGCCCCTCTAATTTCATTCTTTAGAGCATTTGGGTGTCCCTGTTATATTCTTAACACAAAGAATCCACTTCAGAAGTTTGAATCCAAGGTGGATGCCGGGTATTTTGTTGGGTATTCATCTACTTGCAAGGCATACAGAGTTTTCAATTGCAGAACAAAGATTGTTGAAGAAACTTTGCATGTCAAGTTTAATGAATCTCCAAAAGACAAAATTCCTCAAAACCCTGTTGAGTTGTTTGATTTGGACATACTGCAATATGTTCCATATCAGTCTCCACCTGTTATTGTTTCTGAAGTTCCATTCTCTCCATCTGATGGTACAAATGCAAGTTGTAGTGATCATCTGCCTGTATCTACTACACTTGATGTTCCTGTAGCTTCAGCAGTTCCATCCACAACAAATGCTGATGAAATCTCTGAATCCTCTATTTCATTTGAACTGCCATCTCAGTCTAGGTTTCAAGAGTCTGAATCAACATCTGTTGCTGCTGAATCTCCTACAAACACTTGCACAGATATTATTGAGTATCAAGAATTGAAGAATCATCCCATGTCCCAGATCATTGGTGACATTAATGCTGGAGTTTAAACAAGAAGTCAATTGTCCAATTTCTGTCTCTATGCTCTCTTCATCAGTCAGCAAGAGCCAAAGAATTATCATGTTGCATTAAGGGACAATGGATGGGTTGAAGCCATGCAGCTTGAGCTTCTTTAATTTCAAAAACAGCAAGTGTGGGAACTGGTTCCTCTACCCCAAGGTAAGTGTGCAATAGGCACTAAATGGGTGTTTAGGAATAAAACTGATGAAAAAGGCCAAATTGTCAAGAACAAGGCCAGATTGGTTGTACAGGGGTTTTCACAAGAAGAAGGTATTGATTATGATGAAACCTTTGCCCCTGTAGCCAGACTGGAGGCAATCAGATTGTTTTTAGCTTATGCTGCTTTCCATAACCTTAAGTTTTTCAAATGGATGTCAAAAGTGTATTTTTATATGGTAAAATAAAAGAAGAGGTTTATGTGTGTCAACCACCAGGTTTTGATGATCATAAACATCTTGATTAGGTGTATAAGCTTGATAAGGCTCTTTATGGGTTGAAACAAGCACCCAGAGGCTGGTATGAAACATTATCTAACTTTCTTCTTCAAAATAATTTCACTAGAGGCTCCATAGATAAAACTTTGTTCATTAAGAAAGTAGGCATGCATAAGCTCCTTGTTCAAATTTATGTTGATGACATTATTTTTGCATCCTCTGATCCACAGTTGTGTGATGCATTTACTACATTGATGCAACAAAAGTTTGAAATGAGTGCCATGGGAGAATTACAGTTCTTTCTGGGTTTGCAAATCAAACAACTGGCTGATGGAACTTTCATTCATCAGTCAAAATACACAAAAGATTTTTTAACCAAGTTTGATTTACAAAACTGTAAACCCTGTTCTACTCCCATGTGCAGCAACACACAACTGGATGCTGATCAAAAAGGTAAAGCAGTTGATGAAACTCTTTACAGATGTATGATTGGTTCCTTGATGTACCTTACAGCTTCTAGACCAGATATTATGTTTGCAACTTGTGTCTGTGCTAGATTTCAGGCTGCTCCTAAGGATTCCCATATGATTGCAGTCAAGAGGATCTTTAGATATTTGCAAGGAACTCAATCTCTAGGACTTTGGTATTCCACTGGGCACTCTTGCAAATTGGTTGCTTTCTCTGATAGTGACTATGCAGGGTGTATGTTAACCAGAAAATCAACTTCTGGTGGATGCCAATTTCTAGGCAACTGTTTAGTTTCTTGGCAGAGTAAGAAACAAACTTCAGTTGCTACACCCACAGCTGAAGTAGAGTACATTGCAGCTGCAAGCTGTACATCTCAGGTACTCTGGCTTCAAAATCAATTATTGGATTATGACATTACAGAGACTAAGACTCCTTTATTAATGGATAGTGCTTTAGCTCTTTGTATTGTTAAGAATCCTGTCCAGCATTCTATGACCAAACATATTGAGATCAGACATCATTTTATCAGGGATTGTTATGAAAAAGGTCTGATTGATCCAAAGTTTGTGCCTAGTGCTGATGAGCTTGCAGATATATTTACTAAGCCTTTGGACAGTGCAACTTTTCATAATCTTGTACTCAGGCTTGGTATGCTGCAACTAGAATAATTTGACAACTACTGATGCTCTTAGTCAATAAATACTGATGAGCATTAGTATAATTCTGTCAAAAATAAGTGCTGATAAGTCATTTTATCTTCAGCAGTTTTTATAACTACTGAAGACTAAACTACTTAAAAGTACTGAAGTACTTCATTTGTTGAAAAGTACTGATGTAGTTCAAACTACTGAAGTCTTTTATAATAGATAAGTACTGATGACCAATGAAACATCTGAAAATCAGATGATCTGATGAGTAAGTGTTAAGGTCATTGAAATAGCTGAACTTTGTGAATTGACGACAACAACTACTGTTTCATTTCAAAACAACTGAAGCCAAAACCAAGTCTTCAGTAGTTTACAACTACTGATGACCAACACCAAGTCTTCAGTTGTTTACAACATCTGAAAGTTAAAACCATGTCTTCAGTTGTTTTCTAACAACTGATGACTCACACCAACACTTTCAGTTGTTTTCTTTCAGCCGTTTCATAACCTATATATACCTAACCCTAACTTCAACTTTTCATAACCCACTTTCCAAACGTTCATCTTCCATTAATGGCGACCATGCAAATCAAACCTCGACACAACTGTGTCACTTACCTTACCAAATCATCAGTTTGGAACAAGTTTGATGCTGCTATTGATTTGATGGTTGATTCCCAATATCGCACAGCCTTTCTCTTGAATCCTACCATCTATCCCAATACCCTTTGCCAATTCTGGACAAACGTCACTGTTCATACTGCTGAGAATGATGCCTCCATCACTCTCCAGTCGTTGTCAACCAGAAACAGGTGGTCATCACCTCTGAGATCATTCGTCAAACCCTTGACTTGAATGATGCCACCCATGTCACCAAATACCCCAAAGGCACCATTGATCTATCCTTTGCTAATCATGGTTATGAGGGTGACCTAAGTGCTACTACTATTCTGAAAAAGCACTTCCATGATGCTGAGCGGCTCATTTTCCATATGATCAATGTCTGTCTTGCCCCCAAAACATCTTCATGGGTTCAAATGTCATCCAGGTGGCAACAGGTATTGTATTCTATCCTTGAACATCAAAGTCTAAATTTTTCTGAAATAATAATTTTGGAATTAAAAGATTTGGCAATGAAACCTGTGGCTAATAGATGGATATTATATCCAAGGTTTCTTATGGCCATAATTCTAAATCAATTAAAATCTGATGGCCTTGTTGGCCTTGGAGTCCCTGCTCTGGTAGTTTTGCCAGAGGTATACTCCAGGCACAACTCCAATCCACAACTCAAAGAGGCTGCCAAACTGCTAAAACCCAAGCAGAGGGAACCCACAGCCTCCACCTCCAGATCTAAAGTCCCCTCCAAACCAAAATCCAAGAAAACCAAAAAGGCTACTCAGGGAGTTGAGTCCCCTGATGATGCCCCTGCAGCACAAACGCAGGATGAAACTACAAGTCTTAATCCCCTTGTAGTTTCAATGACTCCACCAGCTGAAACCGCTCAGGTATCCTCTCAACAGGATCCTGATGCAACCAACATTGGGGAAGCCACATTACTGGAATCTCTCTCACTTGAGAAGATTGCTATTGAAGAGCACCATTCACCCCAGGTGCAATCCTTTTCACCTTCATCTCCCACTGAAACCACCCCTACTAGCCCAACTGCAGTCATTAAACAAGTGCTGAATCAACTACATTCCTCTACCCCTCCCTAGAAACCTGTTAACAGTGGGAAAACCTCAACAGCTGAGGGGGAGGATCATAATGTAGTTGACAACCCACAGCATAGGGATTATAAAGTTCAATATCCCAGTGTAGATGAGGAGACTAGAACATCTAGTGAGGCTACCTCTTCCCCTGTTTCAACACATGAACAGGATGAAACAGGTATCATCTCTAAGACCTCACCAGAGGCAACTGCCAATGAAGAACTAAATCCTGAGGCAGGAAGTCCCCAGTTCCAAGACAAAGGGGCACATGTGATTACTGATCTACACTCAGCATATGTTCATCCTGATTTACTCAGGAGGTCAGCTGATTCAGCTTACACTGCTGATGACCTGGGCTTTTTCTTTGAAGTTCTAGCCCAAAACACCATTCTTGAGGCTGAGGTTTGAAGATTACAAGAACTGCTTACCAAAATGTCTCAGGAATCAAGTCCATCTGCCCCAATTAACCCACAGATGGCAGCTTCTGTTGAAGCTCTCCCAAACACTAAGCCACTCTCATCAAATAAGCCACCAGCCTCTGTTTCAGGCACCATTTCTCAGGGAGAGAACCCCTCTGAGCAAATGGTTGCTGCTTTCAAATCTTCCTTACCTCTCATCACTCCCATCATCACTACTATTGTCCATCAAACCATTAATGAGAGGATTCCCTCAAATCTTCAAACCTGTAACACCCCGGCCCCTCGTAATCACCAATATTGTCCGCTATGCTCACTAAGAGCTCACGGATTTGTTTTTGGTTACCCAGGTGAAAACTTCCCAGGGGGTCACCCATCCTGGTACTACTCCCACATATACGTTGGGGCAAAACCTCATCGAGTGCGATGAGTCCCTTATGGGGGGTGATTGCAATATTTTATATAAATATATGGAATAAGAATAACATTTATAATAATTTTGTAATATTTGACAAATATAATCAACAAAACCCCAAACATCAAGTTGATCCCTAGACCATGTTAATTCATTAAACTTATTGTAAAACTTTAACTTATAAACATATATATTTAGGTGTCTTGTGATGATACATCTTGGAACGACGCTTATTATTATTCTTATTTATCACCATTCCTGCACTTATTTTGACATGTGAGTTTTCCTTGTCCCCCTTTTACTTTATTTCACACTATTTTGGGGTGAAACATGATACTTATACATCGTACACTTGTAAACGTTTGAGACTTGTAAACACATGCAATTCATCTTATTATTTTGTCATGGTTATTTGTGTGTTGTAAGTGTTTATATGAGATACATAGTTTGTTTACAATCATTAACTATTGCTAGCCTGGCGACGTCTTAGATCTTTGGGCCTGACAAGCCTATTTGGTGCTAAAGTCGAGGTATTGCCGACTCCTAGGGGCCGTACGCTTGTGCACTAGGGAACCAAATACACTTAGCCAATCTTTTATACTTGTAATCAAGTCGAGGTTTGGTTGTAACGATATGTGTTCTATAACCTTACTAGCTTATAACCTATGACATGAATTGCTACTTGTAACCTTTTCATATTATGTATGAAAACCTTGGGAACTCACCAACTATTTATAGTTGACCTTTTATTTTTATCATGTTTCAGGAAAACCCCCAAGTTTTGAAGTGAACTTATGTTGCTGGCATATTCTAGGACTTGGACCTAGTTAATAAACAAAATGATTATGTTTGTTATTTCATGTTGAAACTTTTTCATTATTGAGACTTATACTTGTAATGAAATTTTGAAACTTATGTATAATGTATTTGGATTTAATAATAGCGTTATGTGGCTGTGAACAATCTTAACCCTCACATCTCGACGTTTCCGCCGTCAAGGTTGGGGTGTGACAAAACCCTTGTGGATGATGTTGTGTCAAAGAAACTTTCTGACATTCAAACCCCTGAACCCAATGCAACCAAAAAGGGGGAGTCTAAGTCAGTGAAAGATGATAAAAGAAAAAGAATTGAAGAGGAAGAAGCCAAGGAGAATAAAGGAAAATAGATTATTACTTACAAAAGAAAGAAAAGTGCTGGTGAACAGACTGAGGAAGAAAAGAAGTTGGAGGAGATGATCAAAGAAGCTGATGAGCAACACAGCAGATCCATGGACAAGATTATTGATCAGCTCTTCAGGCAAGGCTTTGATACTGCCAAACTTGATTCTAAGATCAGAAGGCTTGAGATTCAGGAGATTGAAAATCGATGGGCAGGCTGCAATGAGAAAGAAAGGGAAATATTGGAGGCTATGATCATATTTCTATCAAAACACTTGGGAAGACCTATCATTGAAGTCAAGTCACGGTCTAGAGATAGCATTTTGGAGATAACCACCAAAATATGCTCTTCTGAAAGCTTCAACAAAGGTCTGATCATAGAAGCTCTGGATGAAGCTGGTGCTGGGAAAAGATCTGACATGGCTAAGTTATCCAAAGCCACCCTCACAAACAAAATGATAGAGCAGCCTTTACAATCTCCCTTACCAAAACAATCCTCAAAACCAACCTCACAACCTTCAAAACAACCAACCTCACAACCCTCAAAACCAACTCCTTTACCTAAGAAACCCACTCAATCTACCACCAGTGATGCACCTAAAAGAAAGAGAAGGGTGTTGAGGATGGAAGAAGAAGAAGAAGATGATGAAGAGGATAGTCTGCCAATCTCTGCTGTGATCAAAATGAAGAAACCTGAGCCTAGGAGTCAATCAGCAACAATAACTCCTGAAACTCAAAGGCAAATGGTTATAGTTAAGATTGAAGAAGAAGAACAGCAGAAGCAGCATGATGAGCAATTTCTCAAAATAGTTGACAAGGACTTCCCTCAGTCCTCATCCATTCAAGCAATGAAGAAACAAGCTCTGAGGCTGTACACTCTTAGGCATACATTCCAACATCAAAGAGAAAGAGTGAGGATTTGGCCAGACCCCAGGGTAAGTTCCAGAATACACAAGAAAAACATACCAAGTAGATATCATAGCCAAGTGAAAAAGACTTTGAATGCTGCAATTATGTTGGCCATGGTAGTCTCACCCTGGGAGATTATAGAAGAATTCAAGAGAGCACACACCTCAAAATCAACCCCTCAATCTATACTTGAGAACAAAATGATCAAGAAGGGACTGTTATACAAGAGACTTGAAGATCTTCAAAAGAGTGAACTCCAGTTGTTGCTAGAAGGCTCTCATCCAGATGAATTTGCATACAGAGAGATCACAACTGTTGAGTTGAAGAATGGGAAGACAGTAAGATATCTGTCTGAATATTATGGCCCTGAGTTCTTCTTTGAGGGAGAAGCAGAAGAACTCACCAAGGAGGAACAAGTTGTTCTCCTTAAGGCTTATGCAAGAGAGTCTTACAGACTCATCAATGGGAAATAGGTTTCATGGTTGCGACAAGACTCTGTGTCCAGTTTCCCCAAGACAGAGTTCCCTTCCATACTTAGCCAATCAAAAGATTAGAAACCTTTTTCCGGCCTATGCTTACATAATTACCTCTGAAGCTGATCAAAAGAGTGTTTCTGCCAAAGAATAAGTGGGATAATCAATAAACTTAGAGGTTTTGGCTGCATTGGTTCAGGGGGAGTTTGTTGGACCAAAAGAACCAATGAGCCTGATCAGAAAAACCTCTAAGTCCCACAGACATTACAACTGCTGAAGAAGATCACAACAGCTAAAGACATCAGCTGATTACAAGGTTTGAAGACAAAGTCTGAAAGTAAAGAACTGAAGACAAAGTCTGAAAGTGAAGTACTGAAGACAAAGACTGAAGACCAGAGTGATTAGTAGTTGTCACAACAGCTGAAGTTATTAACTTCAGTAGTTGTGATGGTTTTTCCTTTTCAGTACTTGTAATTTTATCTTTCAGTAGTTTATTGTTTCAGTAGTTTTAGGTCAGTAGTTTTATATTCTTGTACTTAGCATTCTCTGAGATGTGATCAGTTGTTGAGAACATTCTCAGTAGTTTGTATAGTTTCAGTTGTTTGTATAATTATGTTAGATGTCACTATCAAGTGACATCAGCAGACGTCACATTCCTCTATAAAAAGAATGTTGACCTAGTTGTTTTGGAACCGAAGCATTAAGCGTGAATGAAAATATTCCTTTAACAGAAAAGTTTTCTCTCTCTATAATCGTCATTGTGTGATTGAATATTCATACTTATCTTGCTTGAATTCGATCTTATTTCTGTTATATTCCGCT
Organism: Flaveria ramosissima; assembly: GCA_025215565.1. Lineage (NCBI taxonomy): Eukaryota > Viridiplantae > Streptophyta > Magnoliopsida > Asterales > Asteraceae > Flaveria > Flaveria ramosissima. The sequence goes on along the minus strand of JACVEC010000379.1, from coordinate 43,809 downwards.
GCAAAATTCAAATCTAATTGATCAAACTAGATCCGATCCTATCACAAACCGAGTCAACTCAGCTCGATTTATAAACAAGTCGAGCCCAAGCCAGGGTGAGCTCGGCTCAATTGTGGCTCGCTCGTTAACTAACTCGTTGGCTCGCTCGTGACTTGCTCGTTGGCTCGTTTAAACGGAAGGCTAAATCATAACTTCTATAATTATAAGCCATATTTTTCCCATTTTAATTCAATAGATTATAGACATATGGTCAATTTGATGTTTTCTAATTAAAAACTTAAGAAAATAAATAAAGGATGCAATGTTTCATGAAATTTAAATCTCGTATCATTGTTTCAATGTGTTAAGATAAACGAATATAAAAATATATTATATATTGTTTTTATATATATGAATATTTATAAAAATTAATGAAATTATCTTTTTTTTTGAAATAAACAAGTTAAAGCTAGCTAGGCTTGGACTGTATATGAACGAGCAGTTCATATTTTGGGTTGGTTAAGATAAACGAGCCGACTCAGCTAGGCTCGATTTTTGAATGAGTCGAGCCCGAGCCATCTTTGCTCAGCTCGGCTTGACTTGTTTACAGCTCTATTAGTAGTTGGGTTTCACTTGAACAATTAGAGGCACAAAGAAACCCTCCCTAAAAGTGTGCACCTATATAATCGATAGTCTTGTTAGGCACATACAAGTTGTCAAGATCAGTTTTGATAGATTTTAATTCTACAACCACCAATTCTTACACAATACTACTTAACACAAATTTAGCGAATAAGATATACAATGTATGTGAAAAAGATAATGGTTTGAATACACAATCATACATCTTTTGGTTACGCTTAAAATGTACATATACTCCTACCCAATGTTGCTACTAACGGGAAGCATCAGTTTTCTAGTTATAACTCTTAAAATGTACATATACTCCTACCCAATGTTGTTACGACCGGATCGGACCGGCTGGTCCGACCGGTTCGACCGGGGATCGGCCAGGTGACCGGTCCGGTCCGGTATGATTCGTTATCGTATGGTCGAACAAGCCGGTTCGTTCCGAACTGGTGGTCGGACCGGGAAACCGGACCGGTTCGAACCGAATCTTGTTTTTTTTATTTTAATAGGTAAAAACGGGGTGTTGAACCATAAATTAGTGTGTTATGTATACAAATATAGTTAAATTTTACATATAACTATAAAATACATATATAAATCACATATAAATTACTTATATTTAATTACATATATAAATATAGTTAAATCCGGTTCAACGTAGCCATGCATATTAGTAATATGATTATTCTACTTTGCACCTTCTTAACTGCTATAGTATTATGTTATGTGTTACTTAACCTGCGCCAACATAGCCTTAAACGTCTCCCACCCGGCCCGGCCCCATGGCCGATCCTTCGAAACCTACTACACGTCGAATTATTACATACCAAAATCATCACACCTTGCAAAGGACCATGAATTATTACATATATATATATACATATATACATATATATATATAAACATATATATATACATATATACATATATATATATATATATATATATATATATATATATATATATATATATATATATATATATATATACATATATACATATATATATATATATATATATATATAGGGTAGGGTTATCTTGAGAACTACCCTTTTTAGTGAGAACTCTAGGAACCAATATCAACCACACATTTTAGTCACATGCAAGTCACATGCCACTTTCACCTTTTTTTTAAAACGTTCATAACTTTTTTTCATGACATTATTTTTTCACAAAAATTTCACCATTAATTTTATTATTTTTTTATCTTTCCAACGCCTATCATATTGATATATTTTTTAAAAAAATTCGTCCACCCGTTATTTACATATGTGTAAATTCTGTTTTACACATGTGTAATTCCAAGAATTACATATGTGTAAAATGACGTTCGTAAAAAAAACGAGATTTTTTTTTATTTTTATAATTTTGTTTTATTTTTTTAATCGTAGAGGGAAACGAGAGAAACACTTCTGTGTTTTTACTTTTTTTATTTTTTTATTATTTTTTATTTATGATTTTTTGATTATGTTATTGTTAATTACAATTTTGCCATTGAAAACTAGTGGTTCACATTGGTTCCTAGAGTTCTCACAAAAAAAGGGAGTTCTCATTTGATCCCTCCCCTATATATATATATATATATATATATATATATATATATATATATATATATACGTATACGTATATATATATATATACGTATATATATATATATATATATATATATACTTATATATATATATATATATACGTATATATATATATATATATACGTATATATATATATATACGTATATATATATATATACGTATATATATATATATACGTATATATATATAGTATAGATATAGAGGAGATACGTATAGGGAGATAGGGGAGATAGGAGAGAGAGAGAGAGATAGAGAAGAGAGAGAGAGAGAGATAGATATAGATAGATAGATACGGAGACGTGAGAGAGAGAGAGACGGAGACGGAGAGAGATATATTAGAGATAGATATAGAGAGATATATCTCTCTAGATATATATATATATATATACGTATACGTATATATATATATATCTATACGTATATATATATATATATATATATATATATATATATATATACGTATACGTATATATATATATATATACGTATATCTATATATATATATCTATACGTATATATATATATATACGTATTGGTATCAGAGCTTTTTAGGCTCTTGATTGTAAGATCTTACCATCCCAATCAACCAAGTTTTTCACTCCTCCTTATACCTCACTCAAAAATGGCCCTCAACAAATCTGAAGTCGAAATGGGAACGATGACCAAAGCTCCTATCATCGATCCTGAAAACTTCAGGTCCTGGAGCAGAAGAATGGAAGGCTTCATCAGATACCAGGATAGCAAGATGTGGCAGTCCATCGTGAATGGCCCGTACAAGCCAAAAGTTGCTGGTGGAAACGGAGCCATGATCGAAAAGGATGTCGAAGACTATTCTGATGAAGATAGGAAGAGGCTCGACATTGACAGCAATGCTATGACTGTTCTCATGACTGCAATCCCAAACTCCATCATGGTGGGGTTTGAGCATTGCAAGTCAGCCAAAGAACTCTTTGATGCACTTGCTCAGATGTATTCGAGCTCTAATGATTCAAAGAAGGACTCACTGAAGCAACAGTTCGAGAACTTCACCTATATTGCTGGAGAAACTTTTAGCCAGCAATACTTCAGGTATATGGATCTTATCTCCTCCCTCCAATCTGTGGGAATCACTCAAGAACTAAGAGACCTTACCAGGAAGTTCATGAGTGCTCTACCCAATGAGTGGACTTTCTACTGTGTCTCCATTAAGAGAACAGAGAATTTAAACACTCTCACCATGACCGAACTCTATGGGATCCTAGATGGATACCGTTTGGAAATGGCAAGCAAAAAGGGTCACCAAGCAAGCAGACCCTTGAGCCTTCCTGCTAGCAACGCTTTAATGGTTGCTGAAGGCTCAGGTACCCCACAGTCTCAGCAGTACCTGTCATACACCCAGCAGCCATCTTGCTCATCTGGGCCTTACATCACATTCCCTGAGACTCCAAGGTCTCATCAAGCTCAGCAGAGCTCCTTTCAGGAGGGCTGTGCGTTTGTGTCAGGGAGTGGACACTCCAATGATCATCAGTTCTGCTTTGATGATCTTGAGTGCTTTAGTCCAGATGACATAGAGTATGTGGACATTGTCCAGCAAATGGCTCTCCTTACCTACAGAGCGAAGAAGTTCTTTAAGAGAACTGGAAGGCAATTCCCTCAAAACCCAATCACTAGCAAGTTTGGGTTTGACAAAAGCAAGGCTAAGTGTTACAACTGTAACCAGCTTGGCCACTTTGCAAGGGAATGCAAGGCTCCCAAGTCCAACCCGGGAACCTCACAGGCCTCCACACATCCCTCTACACCAAAGCCCAATGGGAAGTCAACTGAAACTGCAGCTATGGCTCAAGAAGTTGACTGGAGCTTTATGGTTCAAGATGTGACTCCTGCTCAAGCACTCATGGCAGGAACAGATGAAAATAAGGTATATGAACATCTCTGTACCCCTGCTTGCATTGCTAAGGTTAAGTTGTATCAGGACTACAATATGGAAATTAAATCCGATATTGAGTCTTTAAATGTGCTAAAATCTGATTTTAAAAGAGCTGAATCTGACTACCAAAAGAAAATTGAGGAGTTAGAGAAAACTGTATCTCTTTTAAAACATGAACACACCAACTACAAGACTCAAATCAAGGATTTAATATCCAAATTGACTGAGGCTCAAGCCCAGCTTGTCACAGCTGAGGCTCAAGCCAGGAAGTATGCTATTGCTGAGCAAAACTTCCAAGCCATACTTGCATCATCCTCTCACTCCAAACTTTGTTATCAAAACAAAAGTGGGTTGGGAACCAATGAAATTGCTCCACCACACTCTTATGAGTCTGTAAGACAACCAAGATGTGGTACTGAAGAGCAAGAGGTTCCATCTGTTGACCCACCTTGTAAAGAGTCAAAGAGTGATGCAACTGTGGAGACCATGACCATCACAGGGAAGGAACAGGTAATTGAGCCCTCCCAGACCAATGATGATCAATCTCTGACCACCAAAGCCAGAAGAAGCAGGGCTAAAGCAGCCAGAAAAACTGCCAAGAAGGTGGCTGAATCCAAGCTGAAGATAGACCCAAAGCAAAAGGGTGTATTCATATCAGCAGGATTCCAGGTGGTTGGACCTTCTGATTCAGGAAAGGAGTATAATACCAGTACTCCTGTCCTACCAAAGGATCAGAAGTTAAAGGGAAAGGTTGCTGATGAGGAGAAAAAGAACAAGAAACAGCAACCCTCCAATTCCCAGAAAATTAACATTGCATGCATAATGTGTGGTTTGCAAAATCACATGGCTAAAGATTGTTATTACAATCCTGCTAGCACACATTATGCAAATAATGTTAAAAGAGAAGGAGTCAGGGAAGGTTTCACATTTGGACCATATCAGATGGTTCAAGTGTTGAAAAAGGGAAAGCTTGTTTCCGAAGCAAGGCTTGTCTCGGAAGAAAACTCTTCTTCCGAGAGGAAAAAGGCTTCGGAAGTAAAGCTGCAAAGACTCACAAAAGAGTTCCCTTGAAACCATCCCAGAAGAAGACTGCTTCGGAAGAAAAGGTGGTGAAGGTCTCTTCCGAAAAGAAAGAAGCTTCGGAAGAATGCCAAGCTGCAAAAGCTTCATCAAGCTCATCTTCTATGATCAACCAAGGGATGGAATGGAAGATCAAGGAAGATGCTGTAGCCCAAACCTCTTCTTCAAAGACATCCATTGAACCCCCATGCATAAACTTTGGTTCAATCATGTCACTTTCATTGGAAGAACCCAAGACCAAAAAGGCTTGGGTTTCCAATCAAAACTAATTTCTCACCTTATGTGCAGGGACATCCATATGACAAGAATAACAACATTTGGATAGTAGATAGTGGATGCTCCAGGCACATGACAGGAAACAGATCTCTCCTTCAACAATTTCAACATTATGATGGAGGTCCTGTCCAGTTTGGAGGTGAGGCCGGAGGATATATTTTCTGGCAGAGGAAGTATATCCAACGGAAACTAAAAGTTGACAAAGTTAATTTGTCAAACAGCTTGAACACAACCTGTTAAGTGTTTCTCAGTTTTGTGATCAAAAGCATCAAATGCTTTTCACAGAACATGAGTGCATCATCCTCAAACCTGGGATGACAATTCCTCAGGAATTGGTGCTTCTTAGATCTCCCAGGAGAGGGGATATGTACAAGCTTGATATGAACAATGCTTCCCCAATGGGAGAAGTATCATGCTTTCTTTCCAAAGCTGATAGTGATGAGTCAACACTGTGGCATAAACGAATGTGTCATGTCAATTTTAAGACAATGAATAAATTGGCTAAAAATAACTTGGTACATGGTTTGCCTAAAAAGGAATTTTTCTGCAAAGATAACTGTGTTGCTTGCCTGAAAGGGAAACAACACAGGTCTTCTCATAAATCCAAAGTTGTTAACTCTATCACTACTCCATTACACTTATTGCACATGGATCTATTTGGTCCCACAAGTATAATGAGCATTGGAAGGAAATCATATTGCCTTGTGATAGTTGATGATTTTACTAGATTTACATGGGTATTCTTTTTAAGAACTAAAGATGAAACTGCTGAAACTTTAAAATCTTTTATTCTTAAAATAGAAAATCAAGTTGATCACAAGGTTAAAATAATCAGAAGTGATCAAGGGACTGAGTTTAAGAACTTTGTTCTTGACTCATTCTGTAACTCAAAAGGGATTGCCAGACAATACAGTGCTCCTAGAACTCCTCAACAAAATGGTGTTGCTGAGAGGAGAAATAGGACACTTATTGAGGCTGCTCGGACTATGTTAGCTGATTCAAAGCTGCCTCTAACATTCTGGGCAGAGGCAGTCAGCACTGCATGCTATGTGCAGAACAGAGTTCTTGTAGTAAAGCCACATGGAAAGACCCCTTATGAGCTATGGAACAAGAGGCCACCGTTCATTGGCTTTCTAAGGTCCTTTGGCAGCAGGTGTACCATACTTAACACAAAGACAATTTAGCAAAATTTGCTGAAAAGTCAGATGATGCCATCTTTGTTGGATATTCCTCCCATCTAAAGCTTACAGGGTTTATAACATTAAAAACCAACAATTTGAGGAATCCTCCAACATTGTAGTTAATGAGCACACTCCTTGTGTTAGGGGGAATGGCCCTGATCATATTTTTGATTTAGAATTGTTTCCAAACTATTCTAAACCATCTTGTGAGAATGTTTCAGCTGGAACAGGTGCTCAAGGAAATTCTGATGAAGATCAACTATTTGAGCTTCCCAGACCTGCTCCAAGTTCTCCAAGAACAACAAATCAAGTTCCTACTATTGAAAGATCTGACAGTATAACCATTTCAAGAAATAGTGGAACTTCAACAAGGGACTCACCTGATGATCCTCAAGTCTCCTCAGGTGATCCTACACAACACCAAGCTGATGGAAGCAGCATTTTGAAGGAACAGGCAACTGTTAATGATGCTTCACAGCAAAGAAATGATGATGTTTCTCTTTCATTCAATCAGTCCTCATTGAATGAGATTGAAACAGCAGCTGGACCAAGTATTCAAGCTCCAGAGCAAAATATGTCCAACTTGGACCTATCTTTGCAGCTGGAGGTGATTCCAAGACTTAGAATTCACAATACTCATCCAGCTGAAAACATCATAGGGGAAGTCTCTGAGGGTGTGAGAACAAGGGGACAAACTCACAATGGGAATGTCTGCCTGTACTCATGCTTCTTATCCCAAATGGAACCCAAGAAGGTGGAAGATGCCTTAAAGGATAGTAGCTGGGTTGAATCAATGCAAGAGGAGCTGCTTCAATTCAAAAGACAGAAGGTTTGGAACCTATGTCCGCTACCATCTGGTCAAGTACCTATAGGCACCAAGTGGGTTTTCAGAAATAAAAGAGATGACAGAGGCTTGATTATCAAGAACAAGGCAAGACTAGTGGTTCAAGGATACACTCAAGAGGAAGGAATTGATTATACTGATGTCTTTGCACCTGTTGCAAGACTTGAGGCAGTTAGGATCTTCCTTGCTTATGCTGCATCCAAGAATTTCACTGTCTACCAGCTTGATGTCAAGTGTGCCTTTCTATATGGGGATATAGATAGGGAAGTCTATGTATGCCAGCCTCCAGGATTTGAAGACCCACAGCATCCAAACTATGTGTGCAAATTGGATAAAGCTCTATATGGGCTGCACCAAGCACCTAGGCTGTGGTATGAGACATTGTCTCAATTTCTTCTGAAGAACGGCTACACTAGAGGAACCATTGACAAGACTCTCTTTATCAGAAAGTCTGGGAAAGACATTTTGCTAGTTCAAGTCTATGTCGATGACATCATATTTGGTTCTTCAAATGACCAAATGTGCAAAGACTTTGAGAGCATTATGAAGAAGAAGTTCGAAATGAGTTCTATGGGAAAAATGGACTTTTTCCTTGGAATTCAGGTAAAGCAACTGAAGGAAGGGTTTTTCATCAATCAATCTAAGTATGTCAATGACATCTTAGAGAGATTTGATATGAAGGATTGTAAAGCAGCAAAGACACCCATACCCAGAAACCATGATTTATGCCCTGACTCTGAGGGGGAGGATACTGATCAACATCAGTATAGAGCAATCATTGGTTCTCTGATGTATCTTACACAGCAAGTAGACCTGATATCATGTTTGCAACTGCATTTGTGCAAGATATCAGGCTGCTCCGAAGGTGTCTCACCTAATTGCTGTCAAGAGAATCCTCAGATACCTCAAAGGAGCACCTAAGTTAGGTCTCTGGTATCCAAGAAATAGTGATTTTAATCTCTATGGATACTCTGACAGTGATTATGGTGGCTGCAACATCAACAAGAAATCAACATCAGGAGGATGTCAATTTCTTGGTGGAAGGATCATCTCATGGCAATGCAAAAAGCAATCCTGTGTCTCTACATCAACTGCTGAAGCTGAATACATTGCTGCTGCAAGTTGCTGTGCTCAGCTGCTGTGGATTCAAAACCAGATGATTGACTATGGATTCAACTTCATGAGCACTCCTATCCACATTGACAACAACAGTGCTATATCCATCACAGAAAATCCAGTAAAGCACTCAAAGACAAAGCATATTGACATCAGGTATCATTTCATTAGAGATATTCATGAGAAAAATCTTATCAAACTAGTCAAAGTCATTCAAATGAACAATATGCTGATCTGTTCACCAAAGCATTTGATGAACAAATTTTAAGTATCTTATTACAGCTATTGGGATGATAAACATTGACTAGTCAATCTCAATTGAAAACCTTTTCAATATGTAAAGTCTTATGTCAATACAATCTAAGCCCTGTTACAAAAGATCCTTTCTTATTTAACTAAGTATAAGTTCTTCCGAAGAGAAACTTGCCTTCGGAAGATATCTAGCATAACTTCCGAAGCAAATTTCTCATAGGATAATTTTCTTCTCGGAAGTATACTAAGTCTCGGAAGAAGCGATTGAGGTAATCTCAGATCTACTTCCGAAGCACTTAATACTTTCCACTTGAAAGCAACATGTATCTTCGGAAGCAATTTATTTACCTTCGGAAATACATTTGCCTTCGGAAGAACTTTACCTTCGGAAATACCTTATACTCGGAAGAAGGATTTTACTGTGTAACGGAAATCTTTTGGGCCCCACTCTGTAAAAAGTAAAGATTTTGTTAATGATGTCGGATTATTTAAATGGCTTAACCTTACCGCCCCTGTCACATCATCCTCTGAACCCTCACATCATCTTATCCAAACCACCCTTTAAACCGCCATTTCACCCATTTAAATACTTCCGGTAATCACTTACACTCTTTTTACCAATTCACTGCCCTAAAAGCTTTTCTTCTTCACCAATTTACCTCTCTCTCAAGAACTTTTCCTCTGCTACCTTTCCAAATGGCTCTAAACCCTCAGCACAACCAAGTCGCACTCCTTGACTCCTCAAGGGATGCGACTTCTCTGATATTATCTCTTTCTTAGCCCAATCTTCATATTACACAGCACTGACTGTAAACCCTACCATTTACACCAACCAAATGTCCGAATTCTGGGCAAATAGTCGGGTTGAAACCCTAAATGGGGTTCGTGCTATCAGGTCAAGTGTATGTGGCCAAGAGTTGGTCGTTACTGAACAAATCATCAGGGAGCATCTTGAGCTCCATGATGAAGGCGCACCGACGGAATTCCCCAAGTCTGAGTTAGATAACTCTTATCTCCAAATGGGATACGGTGGAGATGTAAGCAGGTCTACAGTCTACAAATTCAACTTCTCCTACAAGTGGAAGTTCCTGCTACATGTGGTTCTCCACTGCTTATCTAACAAATCAGGGGTTGGGATCAAATTCCCTATGAACTCGGGTGCCTAGTTCATGGGTTGGTACAAGGCTTGCGCTTCAACTACTCCAGGTTTGTGCTGACTAACCTCATGGGAAATCTGCAAAGGGACACATTCTTTATGTATCCCAGATTTCTACAGCACATAATCAACTGCGAGCTAGATCAGAGTAAGCTTGTCTGTTCAGCTGCTCTATCTGCTCCTCAAATGAGGCCGACTATCTTCAAAGTACTGAAGAGAGTGTCTACCAACTACACTGGAAGGGATACCGCACTACTTCCAGGTATGATTGAGCCAATGGCTCCTGGTGACATCCCTGTTATCCCCACAGGTGATGAACCCACACCAGCAACAACCCTCACCATTCCAAATCTACCTTCTCCACCAATAAAAGTCACCTATCAGAGACGAACCAAACGAACCCTTGTTCAATCTACTCTGATTGAACAAGCCCCTCCTCTTCAAACCAAAAAGGCTAGAGTGGAACAAGGGGCTCCCACTCAGCCAGAGGTCCCCCAATCCTTCACTATTGACCTCAATATGGGTCTTGAGTCTCCTCAGTCTCAGACCCATGAGCCCATAACCCCAGCTGATAGCCCTCAGGGTGAGTCTCTATACTCCCCTGAGCAGCCACCAAGGGACAGCTCAATGCCTTTTGACATTGATCAAAGTCCCGGGTCTTTAGGTCTTCATTCCTTCTCTTTTACTGACCTATTGACCGGAGCTGGTGAAGAGACTATGTCTCTCCAAGGCAATGAAGTTGATCCACACACCCCATTAAGGATCAACAGAGCCTAGAGAAACCTCTTGTCTCTAGCCCACACCAGCAAAGCCCTACTGAGGTGAGTCCCACTGATGTGGAGGGGACTCATGTAGATTCAGCTGCCACTACTGAAGGAGCCTCATTGGATCCTCAGGACAGTGGTAACAATAGTCAGACTGAATCTACGGCAACCATGCCCTATGATGCCTCTGAAAGAGACATCATTGTGCAAGGGAAACCAGGGTGCCAAGAAACCACATCTGGTGGTGAGGATGAACATACTAGGTATGTTACCTCATCTCCCCGTGATTCTTCCAAAGAAGATGAGGGAAGACTGCAACTCACAATAAGAGACCTACTTTCTAAAGTCTCAAACCTTGAATCAAAGGTTAAGACTTTAGAGGATAGGTCTGCCACTCAGCAACTTGAGATTGAAAGTCTCAAGGTAAACTAGCTGAGAAACAGATTGAGAGATCTGTTAGGCATGTACCCATTCAAGTCTCCTTGACCTCTTCCTCTAGCTCATCTACCTCTCAAGATGATGCTACCAAAAAGGGGGAGAATGTTGAGGAACTAAGTCAAAGACAGGATTCCATCAGTCAAGCTCTCACTTCTTTGAGCTCAAAACAACAAACCGCCATCTTCCCTGAGCCTCCTCCAGTTGTGATTCAAGTGGATCAAAGGATGCTTCAGGATCTAAATAGGATCTTCAACAAGTTCCTTTTAGAGTCCCTCATTGATCAACCCAGTCCAGATATGTCTGTGATATACTTTGGAGCTCAAGAGCTTCAAGGTTGAATGCACCTCCTACCACTGTTGAGGAAGTTGGTCAACCTAAGGCCCAAGTGGAACCTGAGATTGATTTCGAAGGGGAAACTAGGACTGATGGCCCAGCAACTGAAATAGTTGGGACAGAAGGTGTGTTTTCACAGGCTTCCGAAGCACAATTTGAAGCCTCGGAAGAACCAACTCAAACTTCCGAAGCTGAAATTGCTGCTGCGGAAGGACTGTTCTCTCTTTCCGATGATCTAATAGTCACAGATGCAATTCTGGAACTTGCATCTGAGGTTAATAGGGAGGATTTTCTCAGCCAACCACTAGCCATTACATCTGCATTGACCTCAGCTCCTACCTCCACCATCCAACCTGAGTCTTCTACCCAAGAACCACCAAAGTCTAGCACTTCCGAAGACATTAAAGGTAAAAGGAAGATGACTTCGGAAGAGCTTCTGGAAGAAGAAAGGCTGGAGAAACTTAAAAGGAAAGGAAGACTGCCAACTGGGAAACTGTTAGCTGCAAGTTCAAAAGCAGCTGCAGCCAACCAAGAGGCAATCAACAATAGAAGAAGGGTGGAGGTAATTGATAGACTAGTCAGTCTAGGGGCTGCCTCGGAAGATGTACTCCTGCTACCATTAGAGGAGCTGATAGAGCTAGAAAAGGCAACCTTGCTGCAAAAACAGCAAAAAGAAGAAGCTGCAAGGTTGGCCTTGGAAGAAGAAAGGCTGAGAAAAGAAAGAGAAGCTGATCTGCAGCTCAGGAGAGAAAGGATCACTTTCCTACTCTCCAGAGGATTCTCTCAAGATGAGTTTCTCCACACAACAGTGACACGATCTTGTGGCTCTTTAACAAAGAGCAAGATCAAATGGAGAAGGAGAGAAAGAGAGCTGCAAGGGAGAAGCTGGTAGTGAAGAAGAAGAAGGAAGAAGAGGCTGGACTGTCTGCCGCCAAGAAGATAGGTGACAAAGCTTGGATGAAGAACTATCTTAAAGCTCACGGCTTCTCTGGCAGGCAAGTGGGTCCAATGTCTGAAAAGACTCTGCAACGACATGTCAGTGACATCAAGGCTGACATTCGTGCAGGGAGAAGAAAGGAGATGTATAGAAGGGGACAGGGGATGACCTTCAAAGCCACCTCTCAGCCAAATATCCAAACCCAACATCAACCTGAACCAATACCCTTTCCCTTCCCAATCAAAACTGAACCTGAACCTTTCACCCCTGAACCTACACCTTCCCATCTACCAACTCCCTCACCTCAACCACCTAAACTACCCATCATCCAACCTAAAGCCTTACCCAGAACCCAACCTCCTAAACCTACCCAACAACCAATCAAACCATCCCCTCAGCCTTCTAAACATCTCTCAATGGAGGAATTCAAGGAGATCAAAACCAAGCTCATCAACTGCACTACTCTGAGCGACATCTCTTGTGAGGAGGATACAGTCAACCTGACTTATGTTGATGGATCCTCAAGTTCCCTCACAAGAGATGAGTTTCTTGATCTACCAAGAGGAACTTTGGACCAAGCCGCAAGACTCTTTGGCCTCAATTCAGATACATTAATGAGGAAGAAAGAAGCTGAGGAGAAGGCTGGTGACTCTGCTGGACACAAAGAAAGGAGATAGGGTACCAAGACAATCTCTTGTACCCAGAAAGAAGATAGTCCAGTGGAGGTTCGAAGACTCTTCTCACAACTTTGTTGTTGAGAGAGAGAATGGTGAGATTAACAGGCTGAATGCCTCATCTCTGCTACACTTAAGCAGATTCGATATTGCTGAGTTAGCAGAGAAACCATTCTCCAACCCCTCAAACTCCGAAGTAGCTGCTCACATCAGAAATCATCTAGGCAGCCTTCACATGGCCGAGCTCACTGCAAGAAGCAAGGTGAAGAGGAGTCAAAACTGAGAGAGGAGGAGCAAAGGAAAGGATCAGCAACCAAAGGCAAAGCCTTTCTTCAAATGGTTGAAGGTCCTGAACTTGAGTCCATAGTTAGATGGGAGTATGACTACAACTCCCGTCAACTAACTCTCTTCAGGGGGTCACAACAAAGGGTACACGTCATTCAAAGTGATAGACTGGATCTCCTATCCACGAATGACTTGTACAAGCTTCTCAGCACCACTTCCGGGAAGAACAGAGAGACAGACAAATATCTTCTATCCCTGGTGCTGAAAACTTTGAGAAGTAGAGATAAGTGAAGTTTTGGTAGCATCAGCCTAGGGGGAGTTTGTTGGATCATAAGAGGCTGTTGCAACCAAAACAATATCACTTAGAAGATTTTGAGTACTACATGCAAAGGACTTCCGAAGCCAAGTGTGGGACTTCCGAAGGAAGAAAGAGTTCTTCCGAAGTCTAAGTGTAAAATACACTTCCGAAGGAGAACTCCAACTTCCGAAGGTAAAGAAGCTACTTCCGAAGGTTCAAGACTTGAAGACAAAGTTCTGAAGTCAACTTCCGAAGAATAAAGAAGTCCTTAAAGCCTCGGAAGCATAGAAGCATCTTCCGAAGTATAAGTGGCTTCGGAAGAACTTGTTCTTCCGAAGCCAGTTAACCTTCGGAAGAACACTTCTATTATCCAGTAGACATAAGTATGGTCTGTCTGACAGTCCGCTGCAAATCTCTGAGATACTGCATGGCGTTTTCTCAAAAGCCATGTAGTTGACCATACTTTAATCTACTGTTTACCTTTTCATGTTAAGTACAGTTGCCATCTTTAGTTGGTGACAAAAGGTAAGTCATGGACATGTCATGACTACCATATCTTAGATAATACTTTATCTAAGATACCTTAACTATAGCATTGTAGTATATGCTTTAGTCTTAGGTTTCCAGCTGGTATCAAGTATAACCGGCTGTAGGATCTAGTATATATAGTTTTCTCATTGTAACTCTTGTTGTATGCTTGTAAGTGTCTTGTAATCTTGAGTTGAGAAGTAATATATACAAGTACCTTGAAAATATTTCTGCTTGTTGCTTTGATTACTTATTATATTACTATCAACTCTTGCCAAAGACATTGCTTCATCTTGTTTGAGTGACTATTATAAGTGAGTTTGAGAGAAATACAAGTGTTTAGTGACAAAACCCGATCCTGCAAATAGGGAATCTTATTCTCATTTTTTTCACACTAAACTCTAAATTTAAAGCTCTCATAGAAAGAAATCTCACTCTTAGAAACTCTTTTAAAATCCAAGAAGCTTCTCCATCAAGTAAGTTTTAGTGTTTTTCGTGTTCATACCTTTCCAATTTGTTTTATCAGAATTCAATTATAACTAGCTTTGATCTATGATTAAAAAACATTATTGTATGATAATTATAAATATAATATGGATCAAAGCATTAAATAAACATGAAATCATCAAAATTTTGCTTAAACATATCAAGCTTGAAATTTCAGATTTTGACATATTCAAGAGACCAACTTCGGATAGCCATATCTCCCTCATAACAAATTATTTTTAATGATTATTTCTTTCAAAAACTAAATTCAAAGTCTTATATTTCTAAAAATATAAAGAGAGTCTTCTATCTCATCAATTTGACCCTTCAAATAGCTCGTGCAAGTTAAGTGCGCGAATATATCCAAAGCTGTCAAAACCCTAAATTTTGCGACTTTTCAATATTTTATAAATATAATGTAATTAAAGATTATTATTAAAAATAATCAATATAAACATGTTTTAAACAATAAAAAACTAAACTTTAATGATTCTTATGATTATATATCAACCTTGATCATGTTTCTTGTAAAATTCTTCATATTTTCAATTGTAACACCATACTTTACAACTTGTTCATTTCCATCTTGCTAAACTTATATTTACACTTGTTCTCTATACTTTATAAACATACCAAACACACTTTCGACTTGGTCTGGTATACATCTAGAATTGTTTAACCCGGTGTGTAGTTATATGGCAAGCAAAAAGGTTTTGACTAAGGAATGATAGGGTTTTTAAGTGATAAAAATCCACCAACTCTTTTATGTGAATCCTTTTGCTGGATGTGCTACTCTAGGATGATACATATCTAGTATACAACAACTATTCTTGAACTTTTTACAATAACAACCCCTCAATTATCCATAAATACAATATACTAACTAAATAAAGTTACTTAGGGCAATCCTTATTCCAAGTTACTACAAGTTGCAAGATCAACCCACCTACTTTACAAGATGAGTTTATAGCCATTTTTTGTATTTTGGGTGGAAACATGCTCTCTCTATATTAAACTAGAAATTCAATTTCTAAAGTCAAAACTAGTGTTTTGCAAACTCAATGACAACTTTCTTATACTAGTAAAACTAAACTGATTATACATGTTGCTATATTCTATGACACTTTTCTACCATAAAGTCCTTCTATTTTCTAAAATCTACACACCATTAACTTTGGGTAAGCCACATGAGTACGTAGATAGATCTATCAGCCTAACAAGTTCATTCGATACTCGGGTTGATGCATGCCAATCAACATCGAGCATCCTTTAAGTCAAATTCTTTTTGAATTGGAAGTAGCTGGATGTTCAGAAACTGCATACTGGATAAACATACTATTAGTCTGAATTTTGTGTTAGGGGGTTAGACGGGAGGGCATTCGATCACTAGGGTTGGTTGTGGACTCATGTATAATAATTTACTTACTTGTATTTGAAAATTGTTTGTTGGTTTATACATTATTATCTAGTATATGTATATTTCTAAACCTATATTCTCACCAACTGTTTAGTTGACATGTTTTAGCATGTTTTTAGGTAATGAAAACTAAGTTCGTTACTTTGCTCACATTAGGTTTCAAGGAAAAGCTTTAGTTAAACCTAGTTAAACTTTGAATAAAATGAAAATTATTTACTTGTTGATTTATTTGTTATTAGAATTGGATGTAATCAATTATTTGGTTTTAATAAGTAATTTTTTTAGTACTCTTTTTATCCTTATGTTATGATTAAATTTCATCACGCCTTGGTGTTTCACTTTAACCAGGGTGTGATAAAAGGTTAACAAAGGAACCTTACCCTATATATATATATATATATACATATATATATATATATATATATATATATATATATGTATGTATATGTAGAGAGATCAAATAAAAACCATGTTATAATTGAAAACTGTGAAAATTACCACTACTCAATCCTGTAATTTATAATTGATTTAATTTTAATTGTTTAAAGTAAATTTTAATAAAATTCACTCTTATTTTTAAGATCATTATATATTTTCTAATATAAACTCCAAATAACATCAATGATGACAAAACGACTTACATATTCGTAATTTGTATGATGTACATGTACGTAACTATTAGTTTTACATTGGGTAACACGTAGTTACATATACATAGCCTGATACATATACGTAACTTTTAGTTGTGCACTTTGTAACACATACTTATATATGTGTAACCATTGGTTTTCATGGTTTTCATTTACATATGGTTACACTAAAATCTTTCTTTGTCATATACCACATTTCTATTTATTTAAAATCTGTAAGAACTCTTAAGTTCAATTGGCTTATCACCACCCATGGATTGTTAATAAAGTATTATACATATTGTTTCATTGTATCTTGAGAAACGATTCACCACAAACTTAAAGAACATTGTTCTCTTGAATAGTGTGAGCAAAATTGTTTTAAGGATAGAGAGAATTGTATTCAAGTAATAATAGTTGTAGTTCCTATTGTTATATGCTTATATTTGATTTTATTCATTATTTAAAACCTCGTAATCAATATTGAAGAGTTAAGGTGAACCATTATCCAAACATGATTTCTAATATTTGTTAGTTTTTTACATGATTTTTAATATTTTCTAGTTTTTCTTGTCTTGGTGTGACTAACTTTGTAACTAGGGCAATGTTTAGCCACTTGTTGATTTTATTATGTTTTGATCTTCTCCATGTAATTAGATACTTTTAAGTCTTTACAAAATTTTACTTTGTTTTTATATATATACATATATATATATATATATATATATATATATATATATATATATATATATATATATATATAGTTTTTCAAGAAAAAAATATACCATTTTGTTTCAGATAAAAATTCTTATTTTTCAATTTCATTTGATTGCTTTAAAAAAAAAGAAATTTTATGAAGCACTAATTTTGACTTCTCATTGATGCAAAGTAAGGCTTTCTGTAGGTTCACATAAATATCAATCAAATATATTAAGAACATACATAAAATATAATTGAAAAATGGTTGGCATCAATACATAGTTCTTGCATATTAATCATACATTTTTCGAGAGATATCACCCTTCATTTTATCAAGAGACAACATGTTGTTCTTCGTTAATATTGAATGAAAAATACCATTATTGTAATCAAACTTACTTCAACATTTATTATCATATGCATATATAACTAAAGAGGTTATGAGTTTGGTTTTAGCAGCCTATAACACTTAGGATGGTGGTGGTGGTGGAGTCTTGCCATGCATGGATGGGGGTGAGGATGGAGGAAGTGGTATTGGTAATGGTAATGGAGGAAGTGGTAACGGCGGAAGTGGTAATGGAGGAAGTGGTAATGGGGGTAGTTGTGCTATAAAAGGATCTTGTTGTCTAGACTTTTCATGCATGGACGGTGGGGGTGGGGGTGGTGGAGATGACTTAGGAGGTGTTGGAGACTTTCCATGGATGGATGGTGGTGGTGGTGAAGGTGATTTTGGAGGTGGTGGAGACTTTGCATGTATAGATGGTGGTGGTGGTGGAGGTGACTTAGGAGGTGGTGGAGACTTTCCATGTATGGATGGTGGTGGTGGTGGAGATGACTTAGGAGGTGGTGGAGATTTTCCATGTATAGATGGTGGTGGTGGTGGTGGAGATGACTTAGGAGGTGGTGGAGACTTTCCATGAATGGATGGTGGTGGTTTTGGTTTTGGTTTCACTACTGGTGGAATATCTATTGGAATTAATTGGTTCATAGATATATCCTCTTGTGTATACTCTGGAAGCATGTATGATGGTTGTGGGGGTGGTGGAGTTGACTTAGGAGGAGGTGGAGACTTTCCATGGATGGATGTGGTGGTGGTGGCGATGACTTAGGAGGTGGTGGAGACTTCCCCTGGATGGATGGTGGTGGTGGTGGAGATGACTTAGGAGGTGGCGCGGACTTTCCATGAACGGATGATGGTGGTTTAGGTGATGGTGGTTTTGGTACTGGTAATGGGTTTGGAGGTAATGGTATGGGGTTTGGAGGTAATGGTACGGGTAACAAAAGTGGTTGTGCCATAGATTGATCTTGTTGTTTAGACTTAACAAGCATGGATGGTGGCGGTGGAGATGACTTAGGAGGTGGCGGAGACTTTCCATGAATGGATGATGGTGGTTTTGGTATTGGTAATGGATTTGGAGGCAATGGTAGTGGAGGTAGTTGTGTCATTGAAGGATCTCGTTGTTTAGACTTTCCATGGATGGACGGTGGTGGAGGAGGAGGAGATGCCTTAGGAGGTGGTGGAGACTTTCCATGGATAGATGATGGTGGTTTTGGTATTGGTAATGGATTTGGAGGCAATGGTAATGGAGGTAGTTGTGTCATTGAAGGATCTCTTTGTTTAGACTTTCCATGGATGGATGGTGGTGGAGGAGGGGGAGATGCCTTAGGAGGTGGTGGAGACTTTCCATGGATGGATGATGGTGGTTTTGGTATTGGTAGTGGATTTGGCGGCAATGGTAATGGTGGTAGTTGTGTCATAGAGGGATCTCGTTGTCTAGACACTCCAAGCAAGGATGGTGTTTGTGGTGGTGGTGGAGACGACTTTGGAGGTGGTGGTGACTTTCCATGGATGGATGGTGGTGGTGGTGGAGATGATTTAGGAGGTGGTGCAGACTTGCCATGGATGGATGGTGGTGGTGGTGGGGGTGGTGACTTAGGAGGCGGTGGTGACTTTCCATGGATGGATGGTGGTGGTGGGGATGACTTAGGAGGTGGTGCAGACTTGCCATGGACGGATGGCGGTGGAGGTGGGGTGGTGACTTAGGAGGTGGTGGTGACTTTGCATGGATGGATGGCGGTGGTGGAGATGACTTAGGAGGTGGTGCAGACTTGCCATGGACGGATGGCGGTGGCGGTGGGGGTGGTGACTTAGGAGATGGTGGTGACTTTGCATGGATGGATGGCGGTGGTGGAGATGACTTAGGAGGTGGTGCAGACTTGCCATGGACGGATGGCGGTGGCGGTGGGGGTGGTGACTTAGGAGGTGGCGGTGACTTTGCATGGATGGATGGCGGTGGTGGAGATGACTTAGGAGGTGGTGCAGACTTGCCATGGACAGATGGCGGTGGCGGTGGGGGTGATGACTTAGGAGGTGGCGGTGACTTTGCATGGATGGATGGCGGTGGTGGAGATGACTTAGGAGGTGGTGCAGACTTGCCATGGACAGATGGCGGTGGCGGTGGGGGTGATGACTTAGGAGGTGGTGGTGACTTTGCATGAATGGATGGCGGTGGTGGAGATGACTTTGGAGGTGGTGCAGACTTGCCATGGACGGATGGCGGTGGTGGTGGGGATGGTGACTTAGGAGATGGCAGTGAATTTTCATGGATAGATGGTGGTGGTGGAGATGACTTAGGAGGTGGTGCAGATTTGCCATTGATGGATGGCGGTGGAGGTGGTGACTTAGGTGGAGGGGGTGGTGATTTGGCATGGATTGTATACTTGTTATGGTAGGCTGTGGTGGTTGGTATTGTGAAGCTTAGATAACCTATGGCCACCACAAGAGATACAACTAGAGAGCCCATTTTATGCCGATTTAGTTTTCGTGATCCCATTTTGTGAGTTATGCTTTCTTCCATGCATCGTCCCTCTTTATATGGACTCTCCCTAACATATGGAAGTTACGTTTATATCGTTTATTATTCTCACTGCTGATTATACATTATATAAAATCCTTAATTTACTAAATTATATATTCAACATATTAGCTTAACAAATTATTTTTATTAATATATTCAAACACATATTATAATGCGCATTTTTGATGGCTAGATTTAGTGAATTGAGTGTCACAGATTAATCTAGTCATTTTTTGGGGTAAATTGTTCCATATTTTTTTGGGGTAAATTCGGTTTCGGATCAAAATATGTAATTTTAGAACCAATTCATGGGGAAAATTCCAATTCAAAAAATTATTCATTATTAAATTAATATCCTTACCCTCTAAACCAAATGGAAGTTACGTGATTCAAATCATTCCGATATTTGTCTTCAATCATCATGTGCAAATTTAGTGCAATTACGTGTAAATTTATAGATTAGCATAAATGATATAGTTTAAATTCATTTATATAAAAAGATTTAACTCAATTACGCACATTTCTATAGCCTGTTAGGTAAATGAGTAAAATGCATTTATATAAAAAAAATTAACTCAATTAAGCACATTTCTATTGCCCATTAGGTAAATGAGTAAAATTAATCAATAATTAAAAGAAAGCCGATTTTTACTGATTAGACAAGCCAAACAATTTAAAAGTCACCTATGACATACATGATTATTACCAATACTAAATTAATTCAGTTAAAACAAAAGTTGGACACTATTTTGATAATTTTTTTTTTAAATCATATCGATCATAGATGATTGTTCTTTACAACACTACAAAAAAATACGAAAACTTGCAACCACCGATATTTTTTATTATTGATCGAAAACTTGTAATAACCAATCAAACTTATTTATATGTTATTAATAACTAAAGCAAATCCTTATGTCTTCAATTAATTTATTTTCCGATTTTATCTCCTATTTTTTTGATAACAAGTTTCGTATACATGTGCAAATCACATAACTATAAATCTATACAAGCATATGTAAATGTTTATAATATATGAATACACATAAATTTGTGAAAATATACATATGTCAATTTATTTAAGTATATCAAATAAAAATGTTTTTTCTTTACCAATAATATTAGAATCTTTGATAAATAAAAATAAACAAATTATTTTAACTGGTCGTTACACATCTCATAATATTTGTGGCTATGTACATAACCCTCTTTTTCAACATATTACTCACACAGGTAAGTTATATAGATAAAATAAAAACATGTTAGAGAACCTATATTAACATTAGACATAAAAGTACATTTGATATGTGAAGTTATTTTTTTAGTTATACTCGTTAGGTGTTGGGTGTGTAAATCCAGGAAAAAACCATCTACTTATCTTATAAAATTAAAAGTTTACGCCATATATTTAAACTATAATCTTAAATAGGTTCACCATAACTTGAATTTTATCTTATAAAATTAAAAGTTTACGCCATATATCTAAACTATAACCTTATATAGGTTCACCATAACTTGAATTTTTAATGACGATAACAACAATAATAATAATAAGAAGTAGAGAATTGTAATAAAAAATCAACGTATCTTCAATATCAAATTTATAAGGCATAATCATATAAATTAGAGTAAATTACTATTTTGGTCGCTGTGGTTTGACGAAAATTATGATTTTAATTAAATAATTTGTTTTTTATGTTGACAGTCCATAGTTTCGGGTTTCTTTCAATTGCAGACCATACCATTAATATCGTTAAAATTTTCTGTTAAGTTAATGTTAAATGACGAATTTACCCCCGTAAGTAATTAATAAAATATATAAAATTATTTTAACAATGGTAGTGACGCGGACTACAATTGAAAGAAACCCAGAAACTATTAGACTGTCAACGTAAAAAACAAGCTATTAGACTAAAATCATAATTTTCCTCAAACCACAGAGACCAAGATAGTAATTTACTCTATAAATTATGACATTATTAAGGATAAATATATAACACCTTTTAATAGTGGAGATATACTTGTTTTAAAACTCGTTGTCCATAACAATTTTGTGTGGCATAGTTTTACCTAAAGTCGTGTAATATATATCCTTCTAACTTCTGAAAGAGAAAGGCTCCTATATTTACAAGTACATGCACCTTTCAATAGATTGCGAGTTCTACTTAGATGCACTTTGTTCTAAACAAAATTAAGAGTACTCATTAAGACGTTAACCCTACAAAAATGAGACTCTTAAGAAGTTAATGTTGGAGATGATCATTTAAAAATGTTGAAAGCAGTTACAAAAGAAAGTATTAAATATAAATTTAAAAGTTAAGTCCCTCAAAAGTATGTTTTAAAAGTATGTTATAATAAAAGATATGTTTAGTTTCACACATTATAATAACTATATGTGTAAAGTTAGTAGTACTATTTCAGAACCTCATATTAATTTATTGAAACTCCAATGTTGCGGCACGTGCATGGATATGTGTTTTAAAACATAACACTACATATTATAGCATATATGATATATTACACGTTCAACATTTTAACTTTTGTTCTAACAAACTATTTTGAGGGTATTATTATTATTATATTTTAAGAACAAAAGTTTTAATATCGTAAAATTAGCTTAATAGCAAAACAATATAAAAAGTATATATAAAGAGATGTTTATATTATTGGTTGATGTATCTGATAATGAAATACAATAAATATATTTATAACAGTAGTAAACCTAAATATTTTTTAACTCCAACAACCATTGAAATGGTACGATAATCTTTAATTCAAATATAGAAAATCTATTTATATAATTGTTCATAACCACAATATATAATATATATAACACTCCATTTTGGTTATCAACTTAATATGTTTGAATATGTTGCTTCATTAAAAACTTGCTAGAAAAACACAATGGAACAAAACCATAGCTAAAGGGAATAAAAGTATAGCGTGTATTTCCTCCTCTAATATTGATTATCCGATTAAAGATGATGATTGGAAACTTTTAACATACTTAAAAATCACAAGCTTTATCCATATTTAATGTTTCAATATCCTCTTAATGTAACTTAATTGATTGATAAAACACAAATGCTATTTTTAGCATATTGAGCTATAAATTTGTCATTTCAAACTTTTTCTTTAATAATTTTAATTCTTTTCAATCCCTTGACAAGATACAATGATATCATCAACTTATAATATAATATTTGTAAACCTCATGTTTGTTCTTTGAATAACACATATGGACTAACTAAATCATATGATTTTTTCTTTTCCAAGATAATCATTCAACCGATTACACCACACTCAACTTATTTAGTCCATATCTATCTTGCTAGGTATATACAAATATAGTTCTTGAGGTTTTGATATCAATACTACAGTCATTTACAATCTTTCACAAACTTCTTTCAGTTGTGATTAATTCTTAATGAGCATACAATCATCCAAAAATTTTGGCACATTAACTTTCTCATCTAACACATTGAATTTGTATCTTATAAAAAAATTTTGTCTATGTTTTCTTCATTACCAAAATCCAAATTTTACCAGTCTTGTATACAAATTTGCAGAGATATAATAATCTTTTGATACAGTTTATTTTATTAGTACACAAGAATTACATCTTTAAGTTGTATTAATTTGCTCTTTAAGCACTCTTTTGTTTTTTGAAAACTTAACAGGAGTTCAAGTTATATCCAATGCAATATCTTTGTGAGAATCCACGTGCCACTAATTTTTTCTTTAGAGTAAATTACTTTTTAAGTCCCCGTGGTTTGACAAAAATTACGGTTACAGTTCAGTAGTTCATTTATTAAACTGACAGTCCAATAATTTTAAGGTTTGTTTCAATTACAGTCCACACCACTAACACCGTTAGTGTTTTTTTGTTAAGTTAGTGTAAAAGCACCATAATGCCCCTGGATTGAATATGTAACTAGTTAATACTTTTTTTATTGTAGCTATTTGAGTACAAACCCATTTCCCTACCTCTAACTCAATCTATCTCTACTCTCTCTCTCAGTCTCTCTCTATCTACTCTCTCTCTCTCTTTCTCCCAGTGTCTCTATCTCTTTCTCTCTCTCTCTCCTCGGTTCCACCGCTATTTGCTACGCCAACAACTGCCACCATGGCTCACCACTGTGACCATCCACCACACCATCTTCAACTTCAAAGTCACCAGCCGCCACCGCCAAAACCCATCAACCACCACCTCTAGTCATCCTTTCTAGCGACAACGGTGGCTTGGTTTTGTTTTCTTTGATCGACGGTGACGGAGAAGGTAGTGGTGGTGAAGATGAACGATGATGATGGCTATGGCTCGGTGGCTTTGAGGGTTCTTGGATGTCTTTTGATGTAAACCCCCAAATCAGAAGGGAGGGCTACAATGGTGGTGGTTTGAGGGTTGTGTGTGTGGGAAAGAGAGAATGAGAGAGAGATAGAGAGAGAGAGAAAGAGATTGGTTGAGAATGGTGGCGGTAATGGTGGGTAGTGGGTGGCGGTGGTGGTAAGAGATCTTATGGTTAGATGGCTAAGTGGGGGATGTGGTGATGTTGATGATGGTATTGAGCAGGGCACAAGGCAAGACGTAATTGTGGTGGTGCTGTGGTGGTGGAGGTGGCAGTCGGAGATGGTGGTGGAGGTGGTGGCAGTTGGGGTTATTGTGAGGGTTTTTTTGATGAGAGAGATGGCATATTGGAGTGGGTAGAGTGGAGTGGGGTTTTGTATTTATTTTTTGTTTTATATTGTTATTTTGATTTTAGTCACAGGGGTAAACTTGTCATTTCATATTAATTTAACAAAAAATTTTAACGGTGTTAGTGTTGTGGACTGTAATTGACACAAACCTTAAAACTATTGAACAGTCAGTGTAATAAATGAAATATTAGACTGAACCGTAATTTTCGTCAAATCACAGGGACTAAAACAGTAATTTACTCTTTTCTTTATATCACTTAATTTGATTTTCAATTCATCATTTCATATAAAGACTTTTAATAACCTTAGAGAATTAAAATTTTTTATTGTTTCTGTCTATTCATTTTTGGCCATTCATCTCTATTCACACGTAGATCTTTGTTTTTAATTTTGATATGTTTATCACTTCAAGCGCTATATCATATAAAAAGTATCATCGACGTCAATTTTTTTTCTGTTCCATGCACTATAGACATGATATATTTATTGAGATCTTTTTATTTTAGATATTTGAGGTTTATTTAGAATCATCATGTCTAGTTTCTCTGTAGGAGATCCTTTATTAGACCTCGACTTGATAATCTTTATGCGTGTTCCATTTTTTGAGGACTATCATTCTTGGAATCGACTAGGCTACTACGAGTTTAGAAATGCCGTAGCCCCATACAATATACAGTTGTTCTTATAGGACAGTAATCATAATTGGAGCATTAGTAGTTGATATATAAGACATTATTTTAAAGTCAATGATTACGTCTGGTAATTGATTCACTAACATTTGTCAATGAATTATCTTGTGATCTTTTAGTTCATATCTATAAGTTTTAGGATCAAGATAATACAATGTTACTTCAATATTATTTATTCACTTTTCAACTATATTTTATCTCCTCCTAATATTAGAAATGTTGATTCATCAAAATGCAAATCACTAAATCGAATTGTAGACATATTTATTAGTAATGGATCTACTGTTTAATTTAAATATTATTCATACCCATGATATATTCCTAACTTTCTTCAAACTCTTATCTTTGTATGTTGTAGTGAAACAATTACAATACATATCGCACAACCTAAAATAATTTAGATAAGATATACTTAGTTCCTGACCAAAACCCGACTCAATAGAGAGGTAGCATTATAACTTCTTGACTTGATGAGAGTTAATGCTTTTGCATGTAAAATAACATGTTCATAAACATGAAGATTTCTCTCATGATCATTGGCTTTGCAATCAATTAAGTGGTCATTTTAACAAAATCAATTTGTGTACGAACTTAAGTAATCCGTAATTTTAACACTTATTTCAATAATCATCAGTATCTTGAGAATTAAACTTATCATTTTATTTTATAAAGTAATATGATAATCTAGAATAATATGCTTGCTACCTTATTAGCGATGCCACAAGTCATGAAAACTTTATATGCGAATTTGATAACCATTTAGACGATACATTGATTATAAACCCTAAATGGTACCCACATTAGGATATACGTATCCTTTTTCTCTTCCAGTATTATAAGGATTCATGCCCTATCTTAATTGCTAAATTATAAATTTATCTTAAGAGCAAACATTGC
Organism: Flaveria ramosissima; assembly: GCA_025215565.1. Taxonomy (NCBI): domain Eukaryota; kingdom Viridiplantae; phylum Streptophyta; class Magnoliopsida; order Asterales; family Asteraceae; genus Flaveria; species Flaveria ramosissima. The sequence continues at coordinate 17,169 of JACVEC010000379.1, read as the reverse complement.
TTAATTCATTATCAGAAAAAGTATTTCAATTCTTTAATACTTTTCATATCATAATTGACTTGGTGTTGTCTAATTGGTCACGCCAATTAATCACTCTTAGATCCATAAACCTTTGCTTATGATTACATATGCTTTTCCCTAATTACGTTATTGTTTTCGAAAAAGTTGTCAAGGACTGTGAACCATAAACCTTTGCTTATGACACATATGCTCACTCATCAGATTTACGTTGCTAAAAAGTTATCAATGACTTTGATTTGCGTATCTTGCACATAACAAACTCATTGTTTTTGAACAACATATTTTTCCCTCTTGAACATCACTCAATCTTGCACTTGTTATGATTTAAACTCAAATCACTTTTATGAAGGACGATCATCAATGCCACTGGACTACATGAACATGGACAAATTATCAAACTCATAACAAGGACTATTGGTAGTGTTAGCCATTTTTTCTTTGTTTTTTCGGGTTAATGCATTCATCTTTTATGTTAGACCACATTCTCATATTTTTTACAAAAAAATGACACCTTCCAGAATAAATCAAACATGCAAGTCTAAATATGTGTAATTCATGCTTGGTTGGATGAACATATCAACAACATTTCACATATTTTAATAAGTGTTTTCTGAAGAGCTTTAGAGAATATAGTAGTAACCTCAATAGGTGTTTCATCAAGTGTAAATAAAATACAAAATCAAATCGTTTCATGTATATTTGTATTCAAGTGTTAAATTTTGCTAGCACAAATTGCAATAGGCTTCTCACTATATTCAGGCACTTTAATATATACTAGTAGTTAGACCCCCCCCCCCCCCCCCCCCCCCCCCCTAATTGTAAGGTCTTTCTTGTTACACCCATATCATTGCTTAAATAAAACAATCTTTTAATATATAAATTTTTGTATATTCTTTTCCCTCTTAGAACAACTATATAAATTATTATATCTAGGCTGAGAATATAATAAAAACACATGACATTGCTATTAAAAACATAATTTTAATATATTTACATGTCAAACATGATAGTGCTATAAATTTTATAAATAATAATTTATATAAATTCAAATAATAATTTATATAAATAATACTTACATGATAATTTATAAATCCTTGTTGTCAATATTAAGGAAATTAATTAAAGTTCACAAGTTTCTCTTCTTTAAAAAAGTTGAGAGTTGTGGTAAAAAAGATATTAATGTTTTGGATTTACCAATATATTTTTTAAAATGTATAAGTAAATAAAATTGTTTCTTAATGTTTAAGATATTTATTTTAAAAGCTTTTAAAATTAAAACATGATATTACTATAATAAAAAAATAATTTATATAAAATTAAATAACAAGTTTGTGAAATTAAAATGGAGGCCAAATAGATGCTTTATATAGTATTACTTTCAACCACACAAAACAAATGTTTTCTAATAAAAACTCTAACATATATCTCATTGTTTGTAAGAGATACAAGAAAATAAAGTTAATGCAATTTTTGTTATATGTTGTACTATAACTTAAAAAGGTTACATTAACCCTAGAATCTTTTGATTAAATGTTGTATTTAGGTGAAGTTGTATTAGATTTAAAACAACTTTTTTGTTAGATAATGCAAATTTTGTGTTAGTAAATGTAACTTTTATTTAAATGTTGCTTTTAAAAAGGTTGCATAAGGGTTATTTTTCTAGTGGTGATTAAAATCACTTCTAGTTTTATCTTTTAAACGATTTATTGTTTCTTTCAAATTATATTTTCAAATTTTCCGAATCATGTTTATTTGTTTGCTAGATGCATAAAATATATTTGTCAAAGTTGATATGTCATAAAAAAGATTTTTAAATTAAATCATGATTATTTGCAATGGCCACAACAGCTAGTTGGAGTTGATGAGAAAACAATATGTAAGGGTTAAATTGAAACATGTTTAAAATTTAAAAAGTGTTAAAAGACATTTTAAACATAAATTTTTTAACAAATGGTTGATATCAATTTGTAAGAATAATTATTATCAAATGGTATTTTAGGCATTGTCACTTTTTTAACTTTATTCAAGCTCTCTCATTTTTTTTAAATGATCATAACTTTTATATACAAAGTTTTTTTAATAAAAATTAAACCATAAAAACGAGCATTTTTTAACTTTTAAAGAGTAGAGTATTTCATATGAAATATATACTAGGTTACAATCTCATGTAATACATACGTTAAGTAAATTTACGGTTGCATGGTTTATAATATAAAAAGTTAAGTCTTAAATATTATGAATTATATGGATTGAATAAACTCATGTATTAGACATTTGAAAATATGAAGTTAACATATTTAAAATTTTAATTATGAATAATTATTAATTATTAAATATTTATTATAGCATCATAATTAAGAGGAAAGAGAAGCGGGAAAACCAATTATTAGATAGTCTAGAATAACCACAAGTGTCCGGATTTATTTTATTTATTAGTATACTAGGTTAGTATCCCGTGTATTACACGGGTTGAATAAATAAAATAATAAATAATTAGTAATAAAAATTTATGAATTATAAAACCATGTTTGAAGATAAAATATGATTTTAATTGCATATGAATAGCTATTTCAAGTAAATAAACAATATATAGATTATAGATAGATAGATATATAGATAAATAGATAGTCTAGTTAAACGGATTATAGTTAATAATAAACAGGAAAAGTTATAGTACGATATTTTAATATAAGATATGTAAAATTATATATGCATAATTGTTCAAGAGATAAAACAATTATACTATTTATAAATCTGTTATCTAAATAGTTTTATTTTTAAATATTTATTTTAAGATTTTATTATACAAATTTATTGTTTATAAAAATCTTGTTTATTAAAAACTCAAGTTTCTAATTATTCTTGTTGTTTTAATAAAACTACTTTTAGAAAATTCCATATTTTTTATAATTACTTTATAAAAAGACTTATTCAATGTTTTAGAAAATATATGAATTTTAATTTTAAAAAAATATAGATGAGAGAAAAATATATTAATTGACCAAATTAATTTTTATGAAGAGAGAGAAATTGTTTGAGTATTTAAATTACTTTAATACCCTTTTGGAGGGAAAATAAAGTGAAGATGTTTAAAAAAATAACAAGTGTCAAAAAGGTGGTTTAAAAATATGACATGTGGCAAAAGAAATCTTCTTTTATTAATATCTATAGATGGATATTTTACATTTTGTAGCTTATATGGTTTTAGTTCATTTTGTCTTGTTGTTTCTTATTGTGCTTTTCAGAAAACTATTATACGTTCTAATAATATTGAACTTAAAGAAACGTAATGAGGAAATAGCATTATTATGTATTTCTATATGTAAAACATAATGAAAAATAACAACTAATTACTCTGATACATTTAAACAATTACAAAATGATATAAAACATAAAACACAATTAAAACAGTGATAAAATGATATAAAACGTAAAACACAATGTTAAAATATTTTATTGTGTTTTTTGTTCATTATTGTGTTTTATTGAACATTATAAGTTTTGAAAAACACTTGGTGAAATGATATCATTGTAATTGTAGAACATAATGATAAATAACAATAAATTTATATAATAGATAGAAAACAATGACAAAAATAATATAAAATTATCTAAAAACGTTAAGCACAATGATGAATATATATAACATATGATGAAAATATTTAATACAATAAACTAATATATAATACATTGACCTGACGTATTAAATAAAATAATCTAACGTATTTGATATAACGAACAAAGTGTATTCCCTTTTAAATACAACTGAGACACAAATGTCAGGTTTAAAATATTTCTTAATCATTTTGAATCAGATACCTTTTTTACTATAATGTGACATCTATCATTTTAATTAATTTTAAGGTTTCATAACTAACCATCTAAGTTCCAATTAAGTTCATATTTCGGAACTAGTTTTGATAAAGTTTCAAGTTGCATTCAAGATTCAAATTTCATATAGTCTCATCTGATTTTAACATCATTAAAGTTTAAAACAAATATACACTAATCTCACCCTTGGTTCTTGGTAGCAACTCCCAAGTAGCCTCGACAATAGTGGAGTGGTCGTAGGTTTGCTTCCGGCTTCTCTTCTGCCATAAGTAGAATTTACAATTGAGGTATAATTGGGCTAAATTAGGTAAATAGGACAATGGGTTATTAGTAATTAGTTAGTGAACGAGCTTATTTAGGTATTTCATATTTGAGTGAAATTGGGTTACAGTTAATCAACTTTGGGCTTAGTTAAAGTGAGTTTAATTTAATTATAGCCTACTCAAATAAAAACATAACTGGGCTTATGAATATATTTTAGATGGAATAAACTATTAAACAATATTTAACTTTATTGGGCTATAAGTTTATATAACGTTTTTGGTCTGCGGGTCATAAAATATTATATATCTATATAAAAGCAAACTCTTAGCTACAGGAATTTACAAGTGTTTATGCATTGTGTACAACACTTTACTACAAAGTACAAACGTTAAAGTGACATGGGGCTCCAAGGTACCACCCTTTGTTGCATCTTTAGTACAAAGTCTGTATGACCCCTCCCTCTCAACCACTTTCCGACCGGCAAGTTCACTGGCCGTCTCTTCCGACAACCAGCGACCACCACTATTACCACCTGAAAACATATTACTAGCTACGATGGTTTTTTTGTTTTCTTTAGCGCTATTTACAAGCGATGGAAACAATGTTTACACCAACCCCATCATTAACCATCATCGATGATGGTTCCCATCACCATCTCAGGAGCGTTTCAGGTAGAGTATATAGGGCGCCTTTGTGAGGGTGACTTACTCACTAAATTTGATCCAGAGGTAGCAGTGAGTAGATCTATCCAAATACCTTATCAGGGTAACAAACCCCATAAGAAATCATGTCATGCCTGGAAATTTTCTTTGAAGCCGACGAAAGAAGAAAAAGAAATAAAGTCCAAAGTCAAGGGACCAAACTCGCCAACGAGAGAAACTTCGATGAATGGGAGTATAAAAGGGGGAAGACACCCCATTCTTCCCATTTTCAGCCAAAGAGGAGAGAAGAGAAGGAGAAAAAGAGGAGAAAAGCTTGGTTCGGGTGGATTCGAGCGTGGAAATCGTCGTGTAGCGGGTCAAATCGAAGCTCTATTCGACGGGATCATTTGTGTGAGTTCTAGGACCCCTCTTTTACATGTTTTTGAATGATTTTGGGGCTGGAACTCACCTGAAAACCCTTTTTCGAATTTTTGGGTGTAAACCCGTTTTTGTATGTATGTGTATGTGTATGATTCGTTTGGGGCTTGATTTCTTACTTGGTTGTGTTTGAATGATGTCGTGGTATGCTTCCCTAAGGTTTAGAATGGTTGATTTGAGCTTAAAATAGATTTGGAAGAGTTTGGAGGCCGAAAATGCCCGCTGCAGTTCGGGATGAACTGCATTCTGCGCATAGCTAGGGCTATGCGACTGGAGGCCCATGCGACCGAATGGCATGCGACTGGGTCCATATGCACGACAGGAGTGCGATTGAGGTTCATTCGTATATGAGTAGTGCGACTGAGGGTCATACATATGAGGGCTATGCGACTGGAGGAAATGCGAATGAGGGTCATGTGACTGAATGAAATGCGAATGAAGGTCATGCGACTGGAGTCCATACGCCTGTGAGTCATGCAATTGAGGTTCATACGCACGAAAGGTGTGCGACTGAGGGCCATTCGCATAAAGGTCATGCGACTAAGGTCCATACGCCCAGATGTCATGCGACTGAGCTTCATTCGCATAGGAAGCATGCGATTGGAGGCTATGCGACTGGAGGTCCATTCGCCTGAGTGTTTTCATACGCATGAGAGACCATGCGACCGAATAGGGTCCATACGCCCAAATGGCCATAGTATTGTCTGACTTGCAGGAAGTGCGGACGTAAGCTCGGATCTTTGGGGTTGTAGACGATGTGATGGGCATGGATGATGTAAAATGATTTATGATGATGAGCTGATGATGGTGATGATGCGATGCATGCTGACGTGTGATGCCGTCTAGTTATGTGTGATGCGATGCGTGTGATTCGTGTGATGTTTGATGTTGTGTGATTGTGTGATGTTATATGTTATGCATGATGTATGTTATGGGTGTGCGATGTTGCCTTGTGTGATTGATGTTGTATGTTGTTATGTTCCTTATTATTATTTATGATTATCTTCCCATGGTTGTGCGATGTACGTTAATGAATGTAATTAAAGTATTATGTAACGTAAAGTGGAAGATAATGAAAAGGGAAACGTAACGAATGAATGCAAGCATGAACGAACAAATGAGAGTAAGGATGGCTTGCGAAAGAAGAAAGGAGGTTCACGACTCATTGAGAGTTGTTAGCTCAACTGTGTGTGTATTATAGCGTGCGATCTTGGCTAACTCATAAGGGGACATAGACACAGTAGGGAGTTCAGTTTTGGTAACTGCTCCGATACGTGCGATGTGGTATTTACTGTGTGCTATGTAGCGTGCGATTTTGGCTACCTCATGTGGTTTATGTAGCGTGCGATCTTGGCTAACCCATGAGATGGCGTGCGATTCTGGCTAAACCCTGAGAATTCTCACACACAGGGGGAGTCGGTCTTGGTGACCACTCCGATGGTGAGATTTGTGCGATATGTGCGATGGACAGCATAAGGGTAGCGTGCGATTTTGGCTAACTCATGTGGATTATGTAGCGTGCGATCTTGGCTAACCCATGAGATAGCGTGCGATTTTGGCTACCTTATGTGTGCGATCCGTGCGATATGTACTTCGGGTACGATGATGCGAAGGTGCGATTTGAGCGAAAGTGCGATATGTATGAAATGAGCGAACGTAAGAAAATATGTTATAACGAATGAAGCGAATGATAATGTACCGTGCGATGATTAATGAATGAATAATGTAACAAACGTAATGGAAGATAATAATTATATTATCTATGTGTATGTATGTTGTGTGATCGCTTACGAAAGTAACGAATGGTTTTATAAAGGAAGTAAAGTATGTTATATTTAAAACTAGAACTCACTCAGCAGCGCTGACTTTGATGTGTTTCCAGTTGGTAGGTATGTTGCTGAGGATGGCACGGGGCGGCTGCTCAGCTTATTTTGGATGACATCCTTATGTTTAATGCTTTTGTAATGTAATGAAACAAATATTCTGTAATTGGATAACGATTTAATATGTTTCAAAAGTTTTTATGATGAAATGGAATAACGTTTAATGTTTCCGCTGTAATGTTTTTATGTAAGAAGATGTAATTATATGTTTTATGTGCAATGAGGATTCAACTGTAAGCGTCTCGGTTTCGGGGCCTTACAAATCAAAGGGTTCAGGCGGGTAGATCTGTTCATAGACCTTATCAGGATAAGAACAACAACAACAACAACAACAACAACAACAACAACAACAACAACAACAACAACAACAACAACAACAACAACAATAACAACAACCTCGATATGATTTTTTTGACATCTTTTAATACTCGTCCCATAAATCATTTGAAGTGCCATCGGCTGTTGATAAATTGTAGTCATGCACTTCTTCAAACTTGAGAATCCTAATTTACACCTAGGATCATTTGTTTTGTTGGATATAAGTAAACACACACCCTAAATCGCCAACAATCTGTAAGAATAGTGGGTAACAGCGAAAATGTGCCGAAAAGTCTTAGCATTATATGATGGATATTGAAAAAATAACCACTTACTAACGCTTATAAACAACCTCACAATCGAGTGAAGCTAGCTTGTTGAGCAAGTGGTTGTTTGTTTTTTTTTGAAAACCACTTCTTGACCTCTTTTGTCTGCGTCGTGCAATCCATGCGCAGACGTTAAGGTCTGCAGAGTGTTTGTTTTTGAAGACTTTTTATTAAAAAACGTTTTTCTGAGGTCTGCATGAAAAAGACATAAACCATTCACTTCTACCCTTTTCTCATTCTCCAGTTTCAAAACAAAGACCCAAAGCTCTTTACTCGACCTTCCCCCTCAACTTCGCAGCCACCGGTGGCCAGCGCAGCCATCGCGCCCGTAGCAGCCCTCTAGCCCTTCGCAGACCTCCTCTAGCCCCCCTGTCACCGACCTCCACCCGCGCAAACCACGCCAGCCCGTCACCGCCGCCTACAGCCCCGTCACCACCTCCACCTTCCAGACCACTGCCCCGTCCCGCCTCCACCTTCACGTCGGGCAGCCTCCAAAATCCCAAATCTTAAGGATAAGGTAAAGTTGCAATGTGATTTGGTTTAAGTTTTTGTTTGATTTGTGGTTTATGTAGTATGGTTAAAGTTGCAATGTAATAGGTTTATTTTAATTACAGACTATTTTTGCAGTCTGCAAATGTTAAAAAACAAAAAGTATTTTTCTTGTAGACTATAGACGTTTGGTCCACCTCTTCTCCTGCAGATGTCTATAGATGTGGCTCGCAAACTGTAGACATTTTGTTGCAGAAAAAACAAACAACACTAAGTATTTATGGTTGATGGTTATATCCCTCGAAACCACCGGCCACCACTCCAACAACTACCTCATCTCTCACACTTGTCAAACCCATAACGACCCTTGACGCCCACATCACCGTGACTTGATGTTTGCACCCTAAGGCGCTGACGTGTACGTAGACATTAGCTCAGTAGACATAGTTCAAAAATAGATTTGTTTGATAAGTTGGTCAAATCATTTAGAGTTCCTGATGTGGACCCAAATGTGGATGAACAATCTATAGCCTTTTTAGAGGCTCAAGATCGCTTATCAAAAGGGGCTTCACTAAAATGGCCATAACTTGGGCTAGAAGTCTCCGTTTTGGGCCTGCGACTAGTCAAGACGAACGTAGGAGGTTTGGGTCATCGTTTCGGCTCAAAAACGGCTTATTTTATGAGTTATTTCAATTTTTGTCTTATTTTTACATTTTGTTGGACTTTACATTTGACCCAGTTTTTAGCCCGTTTATGTTTTGTGGCCCATTCAATTTGTTTTCTTTCTTCATATGCTTGTAAGAAATGGGTGGAATAATCATTAAAGTTTATGACAAAATCTTGTTTTTCTCTCTATCACAATGTTTGTTAGTGTGAATCCTGATTATCGACATTCTTTGCGAATCAACGATAGTTAGAAGAATTGTTCCTGGTATTCCTGTTGAATCAACATGTTCAATTATTTATGCTTCTGTTTCTGACTGTATTAGTTCCCAAGTGTATCTAGATGTTAACTCAGTAGACATAGCTCAGTAGACGGAATCCGCGGTGATATGCACAATCTTATTGTACACTTAATTTGTGTATAATTAAGTATGTTTTTAAACTGTACACTTGTGTATAATTAAGTATGTTTTTAAACGGTTTGAATCATTACCATAAACCCTAAACATAGAATTTCTTTTACTTTTAAGTTGTTGAAACCATCTAGAATTTCTTTTATTTTCAAATTTTCATTATTTCTAAATGAAGAATTTCGTCTTCGTTAAGTTTTTTCAATTGCTTAATTAATCGCTAAACATTTATTTAATTGTTATTATTTTACCTTTCTTTTTCTAAATAAAGAATAACGTCTCAATTCAATTTTTGCCTTAGAATTATCTCTAGGTACCTACCAATTGACTTGAACCTAATTACTTTTGCATACCTTATGAAAAAGACAATGCTTGGAAGTCAATCTATCAAACCCTAATTAAGTAACTATTCCACTTAACTATTCAGTTACAAACTGGCTACCATATAACTTCATTTCTACGAATCATATAGAAAATAGTTTTAAACATGTTACGTTGGCTTATCGATGAATAATAACTAATAAGTTGTAGTAATTAATATCCATATTACGGCATAAAATTTGTATAGTTGCTACTTAATCTTTTAATAATATGTATTTGTGAAGGAATTTATAGCATGTATTCACAGGCGCATGTAAAGAGCTTTTTTAATATAAAATAGAAAGATACCATACATTAACTTTTTATTCTAACAGCTAATTATTAAAATAACTAGAAACAAAAAATATTCTAAAAAGTACTAGAAATAAAAACTAGCTATATATCAATTACTTGAAAAATAACAACGTTTTACTACAAGTCTTCTTTTGTCATTTATTTTTTTATTCTTTTATTTATTTATATTTATTCCACTTGTGTAAATTTAAACCGGTAACTTTTTGTTAATGCTATTATTTTTAAATTACTTTTCTTTTTTCTTGACCACATATAGATTTTTTGAAGGACAAGATATGTCCTTAAAGAACAAACTTGCAAGAAGCTAACAACTCAATATTACCAGTAAACTTCAAAGCCTAGAATTACATTATTCCTCCCAAGTGATCATGCGCCCTAAGTAAATAACACGCCTGAGCCTTAAATTTCACAAGCCTGGTTTATATAACAAATGATATAGATAATTTCAAATGTTATGCAATTTATTTTAATATTATCTTCATAGTAAAGTGTGTCTGTTTGTGATACTTTTTCTGGATGGGGATTGGTTCTAATAACATGCTCTCCTACTTTAACGAATTGGTTAAATTAGTCGTGATGTAGAAAGTCGATAGAGTGTGTGTAAGTCCGTCTCTAAGAAAAATATATAGTTATATATTCAATAGTTATTGAGAAATTATTATTAATGTTGAAATTTATGAGTTAAGAAACAAGATATCTATTGTTATCATAGTTTTGGAAAAATTTAAAATAGTAAGTTAAGTAGTAACTAAAGTTTTCAATAATTCTAGAGTTAGACTAAGTTGGGCAACATATGTGGAACAATAAATATGGTTTCATTTTATAAGAATTATGACTAGTGAACAAATATTAAACGATTGCTTAGTGTATTAATAAAACGGTATGTCACCTCACTAATAGATATCGTAATTCATATCTATTTTGTGACACACTACATAAATTTCACATCGGTCGTGGACAGGAAAGATTCCTGGTTTATAAGGAATGCCCTATCTCTAATATCAACAAAGCATTTTGGGCGAATTAGCTGCGGATGAGAGGAGAACTTCATAATCAAGCGTGCTTAGGTGGGAGCAATCCAGGGATGGGTGACCTCCTTGGGAAGTTTTCACCCGGTCAACCAAAAGCAAATCTATGAGCTACTCGTGGGCAAATCGGACAATATTGTTAGTGTGAGGGGCCGGGTGTTATAGAATGATATCACAGTCACTCCTGTGCCGTTCGGGATGTGAGACATACCTTACCGAGTATGGTGACTTCTTGGGCTCATCGAGGACGATGAGTCCAAAGGGGGGGGGGGATGATTGTGACACACTACATAAATCCCACATTATCCGTGGACAGGAGAGATTCATGGTTCATAACGAATACCCTACCTCTAATATCAACAACGCGTTTTGGGCGTATTGGCTGTGGATGAGAGGATAACTCCACAGTGGTAGGTGATGGTCGATTACAAGATGGGTGCTATGAACTCTTTGCGATGCATGGTGGGATGTAAACTCTAAACCTATTAGTCATTTCTAAAGGTTAAAAGTTTATTAGAGATCAATAATTAACCAATTTTAAATCTAACGAATTACATGCTTTAAATGCTAGTAGCTTATGCCAAAACAATTATAAAAGGAATTTCGTTTATTGGGTTGTTGTCGTAGAGACCTCCCGTGGATATTCTTACGCTGCATTAAATATGATGTTCCATCATCTGTCTAGCATCATAATTATCTATTTATTTGTATCATGTTTATAAACATATATTAAAATATTTCAAATTTAAAAGCATATAAATATACTAAAATTTCACACTTGTAACTGCTTGCATGCATGGATGCAAAAAAAGTTTTAAGTTTACTTAAATCAAGGGACTTTGTTAAATGGAAAGAAAAAATCAACCACTGAACGTGAACTATTTAAGATATATTATCTGATATTAATCATTTTTAAGAAGGGATAACCACTCAAGTTTCAATAAGGTTACAATCTTATAAAATCTTTATAAATATTAAATTTTTAAAATTAAGTGACCTTATTAAAATATATATGAACTTAATTATTATTTAATGATTATGATTTTTTATATTTCTCGAATAAAGCAAATAGTTTTTGACATTTGTCATTTCTTACAACTACTTTTTCGCAACCTTTTTAGAATAATATTGAAATTTTGTTATAATTCTATAACTTTATCCTTTCTTTAATTAATTTAGTTGGTTCTTTAAGTTTACTTTGCTTTAATAAAATCTAATGTAATTTATTAATATTTTAAAGGGCATATATGGAAGAGTATTACCTATATAAAGGATGGAAAGAGCTGCTTATAATCATAACTTGAATATAGTTCTTTAGTAGAAATGGGAACTAAATGGAATATACCTCAAATAGCCACCCTTCTAATCACACTAATGGTGGTTATTATTTCCTTAAGTTTGCCTTCACTGACCACCGCCTACTACCCTTACCCCTACCCCTACTCATCTCCATCACAAAAAGAGCATTATGAATACAAGTACCCGCCTCCACCACCAAAAAAAGATTATGAATACAAGTCATCACATCCTGACCCAAAAGAAGATTATGACTACAAGTCTTCACCGCCACCGCCAAATAAAGAATATGAATACAAGTCACCACCTCCTCACCCAAAGGAAGATTATGAATACAAGTCCCCACCTCCCCATCCAAAGAAATACTATAAATACAAGTCACCACCTCCTCACCCAAAGGAAGATTACGAATATAAGTCTCCACCTCCTCCAAAGAAATACTATGAATACAAGTCCCCACCTCCTCACCCAAAAGAAGATTATGAATACAAGTCTCCACCTCCTCCTCCAAAGAATACTATGAATACAAGTCACCGCCTCCTCACCCAAAGAAAGATTATGAATACAAGTACCCGTCTCCACCACCAAAGAAATATTATGAATACAAGTCACCACCTCCTCATCCAAAAGAAGATTATGAATACAAGTCCCCACCTCCTCCTTCAAAGAAATACTATGAATACAAGTCACCACCTCCTCACCAAAAGAAACATTATGGATACAAGTCCCCACCACCGCCACCAAAGAACGAATATGAATACAAGTCGCCACCTCCTCACCCAAAGGAAGATTACAAATACAAGTGCCCATCGCCACCACCAAAGAATGAATATGAATACAAGTCACCGCCTCCTTACCCTAAGAAAGATTATGAATACAAGTCCCCATCTTCACCACCAAAGAAGAATATGAATACAAGTCACCACCTCCTCACCCAAAGGAAGATTATGAATACAAGTCACCACCTCCTCACCCAAAGAAAAATTATGAATACAAGTCCCCACCGCCAAAAAAGAATATGAATACAAGTCATCACCTCCTCACCCAAAGGAAGATTATGAATACAAATCACCGCCGCCACCACCAAAGAAAGAATATGAATATAAGTCACCACCTCCTCACCTAAAGGAAGATTATGAATACAAGTCCCCGCCGCCACCACCAAAGAAAGAATATGAATACAAGTCACCACCACCTCCACCAAAAAATATTATGAATACAAGTCGCCGCCACCAAACAAGTATTATGAATACAAGTCAGCACCACCACCAAAGGAAGATTACATGTACAAGTCCCCACCTCCTCCATCACCACACTACTATTACATTTCACCTCAATATTGATGGACCGCTATCATGTTTAAGGTAATTACTTTCATGTATGAAACCTTTTAAACTGCATATAACGTTTAATGATCTATATTTTATTAATTTCAGGTTTTGTTTCTTTTTATTCTTACAGGGTTAAAAAATAATTAAATAAAAGAGCTGATTCTAGGTCTATTTTGGACCTTCAACTCTACTAGACGATGGACATTATAGCCTTGAGAAAGGTTAAATAAGACTTACATATGTTGTACGATAATTGATTGTTTTTTTAACGTATAATAAACATGTTAAACCAGTGTTTTTTCATGTTTCATATTTCTATTTCTTTATTTCCTATTGGCGTACGTTAATAATAAAATTAACTTTTCAGTGTGTCCAATAAATATCAGATACATGTGATATTGAATTGCATTGGATAGAGTTGTAATGTTTAAAATAATAAACATACGGAGTAACATACAAAACGTAAAATCTATATAGATTAAAACATTAATGTGCGCCATCAATCTATCTATATTAATTTTTTTAACAGCAAGATACGTCTTATTATATTAAACTACTACCTAGCCGGGAGCTAGATAGCAAAAAAATACTAAAGTAGAATGGGTAAACGCAACAAAGCTACCGGTTATTCCTTTTTATATTTATATTCTTTTATCATTTTTGAACTATAAAACAAAATATATAAATCTTATTATCATCAAAATATCAATAACTTTATTTCTGTTTTTCTATTGATTTTTTAAAATCATAACAATTATAATGTGTCAAATATATATATATGTGTACATATACATATAAACATAGAGAAGATATCAAACGAAAACAATGTTTATAATTAAAATCGTGAAAACCACATCTACACAATCACATAATTTATTAATTATTTATTTTTAATTATTTAAAATGTGTTTAAGTAAACTTCAAACTTATTATTTAAGATCATATATATTTTAAATTTAAACCCAATGAACAAAGATGATGACGAAACGAGTTACATATACGTAACTTGTAGGAGTTGCATATACATAACTTATAGTTATACACATGGCTTCTCAAAAATTGATTCTTAGTTCTAAAAAAATATAGTAAATTACAAATTGTGTCTTTTATTAATGTATAGAATTGCATGTTATGTTCTTTACTTCTAATAATTACGTGGAATGTCCTTTTTTAAAACAATCCTCATCTATCGTCCTTTAGAGTGACTTCCATCTAAATTCATAGTTAAGTCAAGCATGTGTTATTCACATAAGGGGTATTTATATATTTTATATGCCTACAATGAGTCAAACATATTTTTACATCACTTCATTCCCTTCGCCTTCATGTTAGGTGTCCAAAGTCGGATATCTGAAATTTTAGATAGTATATATCTCTATCTGTATTTGAAATTCGGATATCTAAAATTTCAATTACGGATAGCTATTCGGATATCCAAACTTCTTTTTTTTTTTTGCAATATTTAGATATATGTAATTATAAAAATATATACAAACAATACACATTAAAAAATCCTAATATACACTAACAAGTCCCAACCTAAAAAAAAATTGTTTAACACTTTTTAAAAAATAACAAAATTATTATTAAGGTTTTGGATAATCGGTTATCCAAATATCCGAAAAATTTAAAATCAATATCGGAAATTTCGTATATCCAAAATCTAGATATCCGAATATAGAATATCTGAATTTTCAGATATGCAAAACCATATTTAATACATCAATTATCATTTGAACCATTCCCCTTTACATTATTTGAGACAACAATTGCATTAGACGAATTCAATGAAAATAAATCACTACATTAGTAACTGCAAACATAGGAAATCGATTATGTTGCACTAATTTGCTTATGTAGTCTATAAATTTTAAATGATAGTGATATCAAATTTTGCTTCAGTTAGATTTAGAGGTTGTTTGACAACTTCTGAATGATTAAGTGCTGAACCAATAAGAGGTCTGAATCATTAAGTGCTGAATCATTAAGAGGTCTGAACCATTAAGAGCTAGTATATAATTTAACTATTCAAAGATAAATGTCTGACCAATTCAAATAATATGTCTTAACCATTCAGCATTAGACCTCTTAACCATTTTAGCATTAGTATAATGCTTAACCATTCAGAGGTAAATCTCTTAACCATTCAGACATGTGCTCGCGAAACAAACAGTCTGAACCATTAAGTGCTGAACCATTCAGACATCTGAACCATTAAGAGGCTGATTAAGAGGCTGCTAAACAGCCCCTTAATCCGATTGGGGAAGAGGAAGATGATGGATTTAGTGATGTCAAGTTGTGCTTTAGTTGGATTGAATTTGAGGGACGAGGAAGACGTTGGATTCAATGATGACACAAGTTAACATTGATAATTGCAGTTGTTGTCGTCGCTCTAGTTGTAGAATCCACCATGACGCTGGAGCGTCGTTCTCTCTTTTAGCTTCATGTGTAGTGATATAGACTTCTCTGCTTCATTCTATGCTTTTAATTTGATATTTAGGGTTTGTTCCCTACTGCTTGTTCTTAAAAAAATAAGGCATATACTTAGATGATTTATGAAAGTCTTAATTACTCCATGCTTTATCAATTACCAATTGTCAAATTACATAAATGCCCCTCAAAAGCCTGACTTAACTATAAATTTTGATAGAGTTTTAGTGTAAAGGACAATATGTGTGTAATTTTTATAAAAAATGACATATAGTGTAATTATTGAAACTAAAGAACACACGATATAATTTCATGTGTTAATAAAGAAAATAATTTGTAGTTTACTCAAAAAATTTATATGAAACAACATGGTGTCAGATCGGAAAGACATTTGACTAATGAAGATTTAAACTAGGTTCTTAAATTTTGTTCTAACTAATTAGTGTAATCGGCCCAGTGCTTCTGTTAAGCTCAAATTCACATTGTTCATAAATTGTGTGAACAATAATACATGTTAAAGAAAACTTTTAAACCAAATAGGTATTCGAGACTAATTTTGTTGCTGATAAATAAATTATAGTATGTAAATATAGTTACTTACATGGTTGGTCCTTGTGATATACTCATTTGCAAGATTGATATCAACTTTTGAGAAATTACATTCTTGGCCTTAACTATATAATAATAATAATAATAATAATAGTACTAACAACAATAAAAACAACAACAACAACAGCATGAGCAACAGCAGCAGCAGCAATAACAGCAACAACAGCAAAAACAACAACAACAAGAACAACAACAACAAGAATAACAGTAACAGCAGTAGCAAAAACAACAAAACTAATAATAATAATAATAATAATAATAATAATAATAATAATAATAATAATAATAATAATAATAATAATAATAATAATAATAATAATAAGAAGAATAATAATAATAATAATAATAATAAGAATAATAAGAAAATAATAATAATAATAATAAAAATAATAAGATATAATAATAATAAAATAATAATAATAATAATAATAATAATAATAATAGTAATAATAATAGTAATAATAAAAGCAGCAGCAACAACAACAACAACAACAAAACAACAACAACAAAAAACCA
>JACVEC010000378.1:0-28567 GCA_025215565.1 Flaveria ramosissima | reverse complement strand
GAAGAAGCAATGTAGGCTTTCTGGGGGGTAGAAACCCTAGTCCCAAAAATGTTAGAGCTCATTGCTCAAGTGACAACCTAGCAACACAAGCTAGTGTTGAACCCACACCTCTTTTGTCCCTACCATTAAAAAGACCAGAAATCACCCTCACCTACCAAAGAAAATCCAAACGAACCCCTGCTCAGACTATTGAGTCTGTGCAGGCCCCCAAATACTCAACCTTACAGGAAGAAGTGGACACTAGAGCTCCCACTTCTCCTGAGGAGCAAACCACTCCCATTACTTCACCTATCAGGGCTGAGGTTCCTCAAGCTCACCCTGATGAGCTCAATAGCCCAACAACCTTAAGCCTTCACTCTGAGTCTCAACACTCAAGTGGACAACCTTCAGGGGACAGCTACCATCCCCAGCCTTTGGATCTCAACCAACCAATTCCCAACCTATCCTTTTACACTGATGAAGACTTAGGATTCAGTGAGTACCATGAGTCTCTCTTCTCCTCCCCTACTCAAAGAGAGATGAGTACCTCTGACTCTCCTCAGTCTATCCCCCATCAGTCACCTGTTACTGAGGTGGACACTTCTGAACCTGTTCAGGATGTCCATATGGAAGAGGCTCTCACTTTTGAAAGTGATTACATCATTAAGACCTCAACCATGGCAACTCAGCCCATTGGCATCTCAACTGAGGCTGCCAGTGAGCAGAGGAAAACCAGCAGCCAAGAAACTCAAGCTGGTGGTGAGAGAGAGGACTTTGGTCCAATCATCTCATCCCCCAATGAATCTTCTGATGAAGATGAGGGGAATTTGAGACTAAAGGTGCAAAAACTGTCAAAAACATGCACCTACTTAGTCTCTAAGGTTAGTCACTTGGAATCTCAGGTGACTACCTTACAAAACAGGGTCAATGATCAGCAACTCCAGATTTCATATCTGCAGGAAAAACTAGCTGGGAGACCTTTAAGGAGAGCTCAACCAGGAACACAAGAACCTGTGGAAGTGATTGACTTATCCTCCAGCTCACCTATGCAAGTGGGTGATGCTACCAAAAAGGGGGAAAGTTGTTACAACCACAGAACCTGGGAGTTCTTCAGAGAGAATGGACATAGAGGACTCACCATCCTCACTTGCTGTTGTGCATTCTCAGCAACTTCCTCAAGTTCACATTAATGTGGACTCTATAGACTCTCTCATCAGGAGTCTCTTTGAGGAAGGCATACCAAGGGCTGTCTCATCTCCACCACTGGAACTAGCAATCAAATCATAAGGTGGAGGTATGATGATGACAGAAGAGCCCTCATACTTCAAAGAGTTCAAGGCCAACAAGAAGTTTTTCAATTCCAAAGCCTGAGCTTTTATGAAAGACTGGATTTAGTCAACCTGCCACTTGTCAATCCAAGCAATTCAAGACAAGCTGACAGGCTGGCTCAAAGAATCCAAGACAGGATCATGGCAGAGTTCTCTCTAAGAAGGAGACTTAGGGAATCAGGCAATGTCATCGGTCAACTGGATGTTGAGGTGGACCCTAAGATTAGTTTCATAGGGGAAACCTTGACTGAAGGCCCAGTGACAGAACCTGAGACCCCTGTCTCATCATCAACAACTGCTGCTGAGGTCCAAACTCCATCTGAGACACCTGCTGGTGAAGGTGTTTCTCAGCCTCTCTCTGGCCAGAGCATGGAAGCTACTCCAAGCAATGAAGGCCAAGCTTCAATCCACCCTGAGTCACAAAGGTCTGTTGGTGACAAAGGGAAAAGGATAGGACTGAGGAAATTGAGGAGGAAGAGAGAGAGAGGAAAAGGAGACTAAGGGGAGAAAGTTCCACTGGGTCATCTAGCTTCATGCAAGCTGCAATCAGGGCTGCCCCCAGACCAAATACTCAGGATGATGAGTTAAGGGCAGTCAGGATTACCTACTTACAGACCAGGAACTATGACATTGATGAGATCATCTCCCTCCCCTTAGAAGAACTAAATGAACTGGCTGACAGAGAAGTGTCAAGAGAGTTGAAGGAGAAAGAGGATGCAATGATACTTCTCCAACTCAAAGAGGAGAAGAGACAGAAAAGACTTTACAAGCATGCTCCTACTCTCTCACCAGTTCAAGAAAGTCCTGCACAGGAAGATGTGGCTCCACAAGAACCTCAGGTAGATAAAGAGGAAGATAGGATCAAAATGATCAACTACCTGAGTGCCACAGGCTTCTATCAGGCAGATGCACTTCTCCCTTTGTCCTATGACTTCATTGAGTTCGAGTATCTAAAGCAACTTGAACTTGAGCTAGTCAAGGAAAGAAAGACAACCAAAAGGAAACTAAGGGAAGAAGCTGCAAAGTCAAGGGCCACCATTCAAAAGAATGCAAAGAAGTCTGCTGACAGACAAAGAATGGTGAGCTTCTTGAAGCTGTATGGATTCTCCGGAAGGAGACTTGGCCCCATGTCTCTATCCACTATGGATGAGCATATTAGGGTGATCAAGCAGAAGATTAAGAGTGGAGAACTTATTGACTTGCACTCTCTTCCAAGTCAAGTCCCACCTGAAGTGGAGGTCAAGTTTGAACAACCAGAGACACCTCAACCAGCACCTCCAGCTGAGCCCCAGCAAGCTTCATCTTCTGATCCTAGGCAGGGTCAAACTCCCTCTCCTTCTGAACCTGTGAGGGAGGAACACCCAACTGAGAAAGACACTGATGATCAACATGGTGCTGCAGACCAGTCTTCTCAGTTAAAGACAACCAAGAGGAAGAAGAGGATGGCTTCTAACCAAAGACAAAGAAGAAGAAGCCAAAGTCATCTACCTCTGCACCTCAGGCTGAATCAGATCAACCTGAGGAAGTGCATGATGAGGCAGCCCAATCAACTCCTATTCAAGTGGCTCCTCTAACTAGTGAGACACCCATCTTGTCCTGGACATACTCTACCAATCCAGAGAGATGGACTGTTATCAGAGATCAAGGTGTTAAGAATGTCTACTCATGGAAAGACATAATCAACTTACCTCTGCATGATCTCTTTGAGATGAGAAGATATTATGAAAGTCTTGATGATCCTGACCATCTCATGAAGAAAGGAATGGTCCTGATTGTACTGAAGACTACCAACATTTGAAGATCTTCTAAGTGTTTTGGTAGCATCAGCCTAGGGGGAGTTTGTAAGGATTCCTGAAGTCTGATGCAACCCAAAACAGCTTAAGTGTCTCAGCAACATGCACTAAGTACTGAAGTGAAGAATGCTTCGGAAGTTTTACACAAAGCATTAGAAAATACTCTAAGTGTAAAATCTTCCGAAGCCAAGACCAATATCTTCCGAAGCCAAACATGAAGTCTTCCGAAGCTTCAGAGACAAAGTCTTCCGAAGCCTCATCCTATGAAGACAGATTTCTTCCGAAGACTTTTAGTACACATGCTTTATCTGATGTACTGTTCCATAAAGCACCTTTTCCGCTGCATCTCTGTAAAGTCACCAACTTACATGAGTTGGTGAAAAGGGCCTTGCTTTTGGTAACTGTACATTGAGGTCTTGAGTATTCAACTTTCTACTTTATGTACTTTATCCTTTTTGTATTGTATAAGGATGTGAGCTATGGCATGTCATAGTCACAAGGTCAAAAGGCAGATATGCCTTTTGATCCTACAATTGATTTTGTTAGTGTCTAGTCAATTGTATCCAGCTGGCTTTCAAAGTATGGCCGGCTGTAGGTTGTAGTATAAGTATTTCAAGTTCTTGTATCTTTTCTTTATGCTTTGTAACACTTGTAAGAGAACTTGAGAAAGCAATATACTGCCTCCTTGAAACCCAACTCTCTTGTTCTGTCTCTTTACTTTACTTGTGTTCTTTGTATCACTTTGGTTACCCAGTTCACTGTTTGATTAGAGCTTAGTTATTCTCCTCATTGTGTTGTTGTGTTGTAATTGTGGTTAAGCCCTTAAACGGTCCTGCAACCCCCCTTAAATAGGTTTCGTCCCCAAAACCTGTTGTTCCTTGAACCATTGCTGGCAATTCCGTCTCATCTCTTTTCCAGTCTCTCACCTGGAGTTCCATAGCGCTATGTCGTTTATCAGCATACGACTTCTGGTTTACCTCTGACTACTTCCCCCCAGGGCTTTGATCCTTTCGGGCTTCTCAGTCGTAGCCTCAGTCACCTCAATATTTCCCAAACGTCTTTTGGTGCTCGGCCTTCACTTGTAGACAAGTAAGGCATCTACTCACTTACTCCATCATGTCACGCTTCATACCTTACATCGGCCAAACAGGCGATACGTCCACGCCTCATGGGTTGTTAACCCCTTCACCTTATGATGTACGCCTATTCACCCAAGTTTTCCTGAACGGTCTAGCAAGAACAAACGCTTTCTCAATTTCTATCCCGAAATTCTCTAGGGCATCTTGGTAACCTAGCGGATTCATTAATAGCAATCTCTACATCGAAGGACTCATCGGTGTTCCTTCTCCTAACATGCCACATACAACAGAAAGCAGTAGGAACGAGGCTAACGTACCTGACGTCGAGTCGAAGTCCGCTCTAGCCTTCTCTCGGTCATGGCAAAAAGCTCTAACCTTCACCCCATGTTCCCTTTCCTCGCACCAGAGCCTCCTGCCTTCTTCTTCTTACAATCCCTGCTCAGGTGTCCAGTTTCGCCACAGTCGTAGCACTTAGCCGTGCGGCAATCCCTCGCCCGGTGGCCTTCCTTCCCACACTGGAAGCAGACGTTCAATCCCCACTTGCATTCCCCCTCATGGTCTCTACCACACTTTCTGCATACTTCTCCTTTTCTTTCTATTCGCTTCCGATCATCGTCCCTCGACGTCGTACCTTTATACACGAATCCACCATCATTGTCTTGCCTTCCTTTCCCCTTCTTAACATAGGCTCGCTCCTCCCCTTCGTCTATCATCGCCATCGCCCGCTCGTCGTACAATCTTCCCGCCAGGTCAACTGCTGACCTAACGTGCTCGGTCGGGCAGCGATCATGTGCCTGCGGATGTCCGTATGCAAGCCCTGAATATACCTCTTGATCTTTCGCGAAAGAGGTGTCACCTGATCCGGCACCAGCCGCGCCATTTCATTAAACTTGGTAGTGTATTGCTGATGCGTCATTGTTCCCGCTTCCAGCATCAGGAACTCTCTTTCAACTTTATCCATCTCTCGGTGAGGACAGAACTCCTCAATCACCAGCCTCTTCAACTCTGACCATCTCATCCTTCCGATAGCCCTGCTTCCCTCAACTTGGACTATGTTGTCCCACCAGCACAAAGCTGAGTCCACGAAAGAGTGGGTAGCAAACTTTACTTTTTGATCTTCTCGGCACTCGCAGATATTTAAAACAGCTTGCATTTCTCTCACCCATCGATGAGCAACAGCAGCAGTGCCATTACCATCAAAAGTAGGGGGCTTGCATCATTGAAACTCCCCATAGTTACAGCCTCGTGCCACCTCCGGCGTAGGCTCTTCCTCTTCTTCTTGATCTTCGTCATCGGAGAGAACCGTTTTAGTCTCGGGTCGTCTCCTTTCGCCCGAAGGTCTACCCCTTTCCTTTCTCTCCTCATCTTTAACAGTCTTTATCACTTCGGTCACCACAGACGGTAGGATCGTCTGCAAGACCTGATGCACTTCCTCCATGACCGCCTCTCTCATCGAGGCCCTCTGATTAGCATTCTCATCACCGCCCTCAGGATGAGGGGTCTCGGGTTCTTCATGAACTACCCTTTCGGCCCTAGACCTTCCTCTTGTGACCCGTGGTTCAGCACCACGTCCACCACCACCTCCACCACGAGAAGCTTTTGAAGATCTTCCACCAGCCATTCTCTAAACACACTGAAAGATTCAAACACTAACACGGTCATTCAAGGAACAGCTCAGTTTATGTCAAGTATAGTAAGTCCCTAATTACAGTGGCCAGTTGTGATTAGCCACTTACTTTACTCTTCATACTCCGAGCATTACCTGTCCTGACTACATCAGTATCTAAATCTATTAGCAACACATAAACCATATAACATGCGCACGTAATACCGGTTAACTTTTAAGAAAATACCTGATGGCACGCAACTACTCAGATTGGCATCCCATTGCCTTTCCGTCCCAATTTCAGTTTAAGATTAGGTTTTTGAAAATATTTACCCAATTCACTTAAACTTTGGCTCTGATACCAACTTGTAAGGCCCCGTTCCCGGGACGCCTACAGTTAGTCATTCATCGCACTCAAAACGTATAATTACATTTTTCCTTTCTTAAATAGTTGCAGCGGAAACATTGAAAACACAATTTCATTCCATCAAAATACTTTTACACGTTAGTACAATCGTCCCTTAACAATATCATGTTACATTTATTACAAAAGCATTAAACATAATGATGCCATCCAAAATACGCTGAGTAGCCGCCCCGTGCCATCCTCAGCAACATACCTGCCAACTGGAAACACATCAAAGTCAGCGTTGCTGAGTGAGTTCTAGCTTTATAATAAAACTTACTTTTCTTTCGTAAAACCGTTCTTTACTTCTTTTATATAAACATTCGTTACATACATGCGTTCACACATCATACGTACATACAGATAATATCATTATTATCTTCCTCATTACGTTCGTTACATTCATCCTTTATCATACATCATTATCTTTCACTTCATTCTAGATCCTGTCAGGCTTTACTCTCTTCATGGCACACAGCCACGATTACTGAGGTCGAATGACAAGGATCCCATTTCGTACATTATTGGGATATTTCGTTAACGTTCATTTCATACATTCGTTCTTTCATTCATCTCTTTGCTCATTACTCTTTATTACTCGAATCTTGTCTCATGCAGTATCCCCGACTCATGCTCGTAAGCTGATGTTGTGTCGGGACCTGCTCACAAGTCCCCGACTCATGTCCGAAGACTGACACAACACCAGGATACGCGACAAAGATCCCATATGAGTCAATCACAGGGATTGAACTCCCTCCGAGTCTGTTGCAACACAAAGTCGCTCACCTCCTCATCTCGTCTCATGCAATATCCCCGACTCATGTCCGAAGACTAATACTGTGCCGGGGCCTGATAAACAAACCCCCGACTCATGTCTGAAGACTGACACAGTACCGGGATACGTGACACGGATCTCATCATCCGTCACTTTCATCATATGCAATACTCCCGACTCATGTCCGAAGACTGATACTGTACCGGGGTCTGCTCACAAACCCCCCGACTCATGTCCGTAGACTGGTACAGTATCGGCGTTCGCAACAAGGACCTCCTTCGAGTCTGTTGCGACACAGAGTCGCTCACCTCATACATATGCTTACAAGCCTTTCATTCGTTCATTCATTCATTCATTCATTAATGCATGCATTCATTCATTACGTTCCTCTTTTCCTTATCTTTCACTTTACGTCACATAATACTTTCATTTCATTCATTAACGTTCCACGCAAATCCATAGAAAGATAAACATACATAATAAGGAACATAAACATAAACATAAATATACAGCATCATCATACGTACACATCAATAATACATCACATCACACACATCATATACTATACATCACACGCACCACCATGCCTAACATCCCATAATCATCATACATATCATTATCATCTCCATCATCATCCTCATCATTAGCTCATCATCCTGCGTCACCTTATACCGTCCATGCCCATCACATCGTCGAGATATTTCATCTCGGCTATCATCTCTGAACACTTAGGCGAATGGGCATCTATGCGAATGGACCCTATGCGAATGGACTATGGGCGAATGGACATCTATGCGTATGGACTCTCAGTCGCATAACTTTCATGCGTATGGCCTTCAGTCGCATGACTTCAGGCATATGGGCTTCAGTTGCATACTCTTCATGCGAATGAACCTCAGTCGCATGGCCTCCAGGCGCATGGACTTCAGTCGCATAACCTTCGTGCGTATGAACCTTAGTCGCACCATCCTTCAATCGCATGACTCCTCAGCACATGAACTTCAATCGCATGACTCTCATGGGCATGGACCTCAGTTGCATGGCAAGCGCTCGCATGGCAAGCGCACGCATGGACCTCAGTCGCACTCCAATCGGCCGAATGGCCTCCAATCGCCCTCCAGTCGGTCGTCTAGCCCTAGCTGGTGCAGAATGCAGTTTGCTCGACTGCAGCCGCGGGTTTCGGCCTCCAACCCCTTCCAAACCTCTTTTTAAGCTCAAATCAACCCTTCTAAAGGTTAGGGAAACATACCACGACTTCATACAAGCATAACCAAGCAAGAAATCAAGCCTCAAACGCATCATACACATACATACATGCATCAAAACGGGTCTTCACTCAAAAACTCGAAAATAGATTTTCAGATGTGTTCCATCCCCAAAATCAGTTGAAAACGTGTAAAAGAGGGGTCCTAGAACTCACCTTAACGATCCCGTCGAGTAGAGCTTCGATTTGACTCGCTCCACATCGAATTCCACGCTCGAATCCACCCGAACCAACTTTTCTCCTCTTTTTCTCCTTCTCTTCCCCCCTCCTCTCTTGGCTGAAAATGGGGATAATAGGGGTGTCTTCCCCCTTTTATACTCCCGTGCATCGAAGTTTCTCTCGTTGGCGGGTTTGGTCCCTCGGCTTCGTACTTTATTTCTTTTTCTTCTTTCGTCGGCTTCAAATGAAATTTCCGGGTGTTACAAGGCGGTTGCGGAGGAAGTCCAACAGGCCATGAGGACGATCCTACCGTCTGTAATGACGGAAGTGATGAAGGCGGTTAGGGATGGGAAGAGACAAGAAAGGGGTAGACCTTCAGGCGAAAGGAGACGGCCCGAGACTGAAACGGTTTTCTTCTATGATGAAGAGGAAGAAGAGGAGTAGCTTGCGCCGGAGGCGGCACGAGGCTGTAACTATGGGGCGTTTCAACGATGCAAGCCCCCAACCTTTGATGGAAACGGCACTACTGCTACTACTCACCGCTGGGTGAGAGATATGGAAGCTGTATTGAATATCAGCGAGTGTCGAGAGGATCAGAAAGTAAAGTTTGCTGCCCACTCTTTTGTGGACTCAGCCTTATGTTGGTGGGACAATATTGTCCAAGTTGAGGGAACCAGAGCTATCGGAAGGATGAGATGGCCGGAGTTTGAAAAGGCTGGTGATTAAGGAGTTCTGTCATCATCGTGAGATGGATAAAGTTGAAAGAGAGTTCTTGCAGCTGGAGGCGGGAACGATGACACATCAGCAATATACCGCTAAATTCAACGAGATGGCACGTCTGGTGCCGGATCAGGTGACACCTCTTTCGTGAAAGATCAATAGGTACATTCAGGGCTTGCCGGTGGACATCCGTAGGCACATGATCGCTGCCCGACCAAGCACGTTTCGGTCGGCTGTTGATTTGGCGGGGAGGTTGTATGATGAAAGATCTGTGATGGTGACTGAAAGTAGCAAGAAAGGAGAGGGTGATCAAGAATGGGACGAGAAGCGATTGGGACGTGGCGGAGCCGCTCCAGGTGGCAAAGGTGCACAAGTGGATGATCAGCGTGTGGTCATAACTGGTGCGGGGTCGAAAAGGTGTGACAAGTGTGGGCACAGGAACCCCGGGGAATGTAGATTGGGGGCAATGTCTGTTTTCGTTGTGGGAGGACCGGACATGTGGCGAAGAACTGCGGTATGGGGAGGTGTTATTCCTGTGGTGAGGAAGGTCACATGAGCAGGGATTACAAGAAGCCGAGGGCGGAAGGTTCGGGAGTGAAGAAGATCGGAGGAAGCTAGGACGGACCACGATGTTGTGTCAGGTACGTTTCTAGTAAACTAAACTTTAGCCTTAGTGTTATTTGATTCTGGTGCTAGTAAAAAGTTTTATCTCTGCTGCTTACCATGCTAAGTTTCCTGTTAGTGGTAAGAATATAGATACGCCCTTTGATGTAGAATCACCATTAGTAAGTCTACTAGGTTACCTAATGCCCTAGAGGATTGCGCGATAGAATTGAGAGAGAGCGCTTGTTCCTACTAGGCTGTTCAAGACAGACATACGAAGGTAGACCTGCATTTCCGGGTGAGTTGATCAGTAATCTACGACTCGAACCCTAAGTGTTGCAAGAAGATGGATTGCTCAACCGTGCACAACTAGAGTTCGGTGACGACCTACAACAATGAATTATGATGAAGGCTTCGACCAGGAAAGCGGATTGCTTGGTTTGGAATCGAGTAAAGCTAATATTAAAGTGTAGAGGGACATTCCCAGTTGTTGCTCAGGTAGTAGAAGTGACACATCGACTGGAGCTACCCGATGAGTTAAGTGGAATTCATTCGATGTTCATGCGTCTCGTCTAAGAAAGAGCTCAACCGATGAGGATATGATCATGCTACTAGAGAATACTGAGAGGGACAAAGTATCCAGCCACGAGAAGCAACCGGTGACCATTAATAATACGAAGAAGAGAATAGGCTAAGGAAGATGATGGTTTCACTTGTGCAGGTGCAGTGAAGTCTAAAAGGATCTAAGTTTAAGTGCAAGATCAAAGAAGAGGTAAGACAGTGTTACCCATAACTGTTGAGAAGCGACAGGTTTCGGGGACGAAACCTCTTTAAGGGGGGTAGACTTGTAACACCCCGAATTTCTATTTAAATGAAAGGAAAAGAAAAGTAATTAGAAAGAAAAGATAATGAGCACAAGTGGAGGGGGAAAAGTGTACAAAGTACAAACCTTATTACTTTAAGGTTTAAAAAGGGCATGGTTGCCCATTTCTTCTTCATCTTCTTCAATCGGTTGGAAAGGAAGAAAGAAGAGAGAGAGAGGGAGGCCCCGGTTCTAGAGAGAAAAAGTGGAAGAAGCAGCTTCAAAGTGTTTGTTTTCGGGATTCAAGAGTTGAATCGAAGGTGGGTCTTGAACGGGAAGAGTGTTGCTCAAAGGCTGCTCAAGGTGAGTTTCTAGAACCCCTCTTTTACTGATTTTCAACTCGTTTTGGGGCTATTATGTATACTAAGTAAACGTTTTGATAATAACCGTGGGTTTACAGCTTTATGTTCGAAATGATGTATGTATGTTTTAGTGTAAATTATGAGTTAATATTGATAATTTAGCATGTTTAGATGGCCCTTAGTATGTTGATTTATGCTTGGGTATGATTGAGATGATAATCGGGTGAATTTGATAGTATAGAGAACATTTCAGAACGTTTGGACGAACATGAACAGTGGTCCATGCGCCTGGACTAATGGCCATGCGCCTAAGTGGCTGGCCATGCGCCCAGCTGGAGGCCCATGCGCCCAGCAAATGGCTCATGCGCCTAAAATGAGGCCCATGCGCCTAAAGGTTGGCTCATGCGCCTGAAATTAATCCCATGCGCCTAAAATGAATCCCATGCGCCCAAAGTGTTAAAATGGCTAAGTGTTGATGTGCCTAAGCAGGGCAGAAGCGCGCAAATAGTGCCCATGCGCCCAGATTAATTTATACTTAGAATTTTTATGGTCATGCGCCTGAAAGGTCCCATGCGCCCAAGTTGGACCTAAGGTTTTTCTAAGTGTTTTTAAGGGGTAAAATAGGGAGATAGGCCTGGTTATGATGTGATGGCTTATGTTTGATGTGTGTTATGCATGTATGATGTTGCCTGTATGGTGACGGTGTATGTTTATGATTAAGTATATGTTCCTTATTATGTATGTATGTGTGTCTTCCTTTGGCTTTGCGTTGAGCGTTAATGAACGTAATAAAGTATTATGTAACGTAAAGTGGAAGATAATGAAAAGAGAAATGTTAATGAATGAATGCATGTATTAATGAACGAACGTGAACGTAAGAGGCTTGCAAGCAAAGTATAGTGAGGTGCACGGCTCTAAATGCCTTAAGCTCAACCGCGTGAGGTTCAGCAAATCCTAAGGTGTGCACGCAAGGGTTCCAGTCTTTGTGACTGACTTTCAGAGTTGTTACCCATTTCGGTGGGGGTGTTGTTACCCATTTTGGTGGGGGTGTTGTTACCTATTTCGATGGGGGTGTTGTTACCCATTTCGGTGGGGGTGTGGCATAAAGCCAAGCATAGATATGATGGTTACGCGAGTTACGTATAACTTCAGGGGTGTGGCATAAAGCCAAGCATAGATATGATGGTTACCCGAGTTACGTATAACTTCGGGGGTGTGGCATAAAGCCAAGCATAGATATGATGGTTACCCGAGTTACGTATAACTTCGGGGGTGTGGCATAAAGCCAAGCATAGATATGAGGTGAGCGACTTTGTGTTGCAACAGACTCGAATGGAGTTCAATCCCTGTGATTGACTCATATGGGATCTTTATCGCGTATCCCGATGCTGTGTCAGTCTTCGGACATGAGTCTGGGGCTTGTGAGCAGGTCCCGGCACAGCATCAGCTTTCGAGCATAAGTCGGGGATATTGCATAAGACAAGATTCGAGTAATAAAGAGTAATGAATGAAAGATAATGTATGAAAGAACAAAGTATGAAAAGAACGTTAATGAATTATCGTAATAATGTACTAAACAGGATCTTTGTCAGTCGACCTCAGTAATCGTAGCTGTGTGCCACGAAGAGGGTAAAGTCTGACTAGATCTAAAAAGAGAAGTGAACGATAATGTAATACGTTGAATGAACAAAGTTAATGAACTTAATGACAAAAATAATAATGATATTATCTGTATGTACGTATGATGCATGATCGCGAACGATTGTAAAGTATAGTATGGTTTGAAATAAAGTAAAGAACGGTTTTAACAAAGTAAGGTATTTTATTATAAAAACTAGAACTCACTCAGCGTCGCTGACTTTTGTATGCATGATAATTGGCAGGTATTTGTTGGTGCTGAGGAGTTGCAGGCATGGATGCATAAGCTACTGGGAGCATTTTGAGACTGGCATCTGTATTTTAAACATGTCTTTGTATTTTGAGATGGAAACTAATGTTGTAAATAATGATGTGACATGTTTTTAGTTATTAATGAAAGTTTTAAATTTCGCTGCAAAGTAAATGTACGTTTTATAATGTTTAAGTGCAATGATTGACCAACTGTGAGGTTTCCGGGAACGGGGCCTTACACCTTAATATAACTTTTATCATGTGATTATAAAGTTTAGGATTTTATGTGACATATAATGTGACATTATGTAAGTTATGACGATTAATATTACCACTAACATGTCGTGGTAATATTATTGTTTGTTCATTTTAGTTCTTCAACATCACCGATGTAAGTCATAGGTTGGAAATCTAGAAACAAAAGTGTGAATTTTGTTGTTAAACCAAATATCACATTATATCCTATCATAACTAGGTTTTATAGTCTAAACTAAGCCTACTCAAATACATGTAATATGTCTAAATAAGGCCAAGGTGAAGGTCAAAAACCTATACGGTGATGGATGTTACAAAAATCTCCTTTGTACAAATTGCTTATGTGTAAATGATGAATTTCAACGTAAATGATCATTGTTTATACGCAGATAGATAGTTTATGCATAGATTGTTCATGCGGATGTGAAGGACTCCTGCGTAGATGATACAGTGCCCATGTGTAAATGTTTATTCCTTGGAAAATATAAGTGCTCATGCATAGATGTCGTTGCTCATTTGAAAACTCAAATTGATAGAAAGTTTCGACATGCGTAGATACAAAGTTAGAAAGTTTCTCAACGTAAATGATTTCTTATAGTTAGATGATTATTTATGCGTACATAGTTTCTCGTAAGTTACTCTTTGCTTGAATGATCATTCATGCGTAGATACGAAGCGAGTGAACAAACCAGGATCCCAGTCATTAGTTACTCAGAACGACACTATATGCGACATTTAAAAAATACAAACCAGAGTTTAAAACTTTAAAACTATGTGGAAGCGTTTTGTAAGTATGTCAAACCCAAAGCATTTAAAGTGTAACATTGGAAAAACACACGCCAACCAAATATTTGTAAACCCAAGGCCGCAATCACCTGCTCTCTGGACGTTGTATCAAAGGAAGAGTAGGTGTCGGTAACTCGGAAGTAGACCTAGTCCTCGGTCTAGTAGACGGGAGTTCAGGAACATGCTCCTTATAAAGCATACAGTTAACATAGGTAGGATAGTAACTCCAATCCCGCAGAGCATCGTGTGCAGGTAGTGCAAATGGTTGAACCCAGTCTATCTCCTTGGAAGGATAAGGAAGTCGGGGCCACTCAGGTCCTCTATCGGGTACGAGAGAAGGAGGAGGGTAATCAGACCGTGCAGGCCTTTCACCTAAAGCCCATGAAGATAATGCCATGCTACAGTGTACGTGATGTATATGCCAATGAGTATGTAGTAAGAGGATAAACAATGAGTAACTACTAACTGTGTGCAGTTATAGACTAGTGTGTATGCAACCTAATTCCCTATAACCAATGGCTCTGATACCAATCTGTCACACCCTCAAATCCAAGTGCAGGGTTTTACCGCGAGGCGAGTGAACAAACCAGGATCCCAGTCATTAGTTACTCAGAACGAAACTATATGGAACATTTAAATAAACAAACTAGAGTTTAAAACTTTAAAACTATGTGGAAGCATTTTGTAAGTAAGTCAAACCCAAAGCATTTAAAGTGTAATATTGGCAAAACAAGCGCCAACCAAATATTTGTAAACACATAAATAAATTCAAATGTCAAGACATAATACGAAGCTTTGAAATGCATGATGGACTTGTGATGTGCTCCTACTGACAACCAAATTTAACGACCTGAGAATAGCATACTAAAAGAGTCAACACAATGGTTGGTGAGTTCAAGAGTTTGCATTTAACATAATCAGTAAGAAGTGCATTGAAATAGATAGCTAGTCTAAATTCATTAGTAATAACCATAGTGATTTTGCGATCGAAAATGACTGTGTTTCGTTTGTTGCCTCCTGTCACGACTTACCAGGTCGTGACAATGTTTGTGTTTAGGAAAATACTGCACCCGTTTGACCTCGAGTCACACAGGTGGGGCTTGTCAGACCCATTAGTACTACCCAAAATAAAGAATTTGTAAATAAGTATGCTATCTCCCCCAAAAGAGAGTGTATAAAAAGTGGGGCATGACCTCACCTGGTGCGCAAATGAACGATAACAAAAGCTAACGACGGATGGAAAACAACCCTTCAAAGTTTACCTAGAACACGCAAGTACATAAGTACGTGTACACAGAAAGCTTAACAATCCTAGGTGCTCAATAAACACGATGACCCAAGGTTTTGGAAAACAATACTCGTTTGACCTAGTTGACTCATTTGACCCGTTGGTGACATGTTAATTGAAATCTCGTTTGATCAAGTATAGCAATTCATCATACATGGTTATCATACAAGTTATTCACGTAAACCACATTCCAACCCTTAAGTATCATCATGCTCTTCATGCTAATTTAGGTTATCATACAACGCCCGCAAATCAATTCTTCATACTAAACATGTTTACAATTACATTCCACTACAGTTTACACATTGGGTTTAGTCACTCACAACGTGCCATGTGAAGCCACTCACGACTATACATCCTAAACTTTGTCAATCCTACAAAGTAGAGGCCTCAGATTCGCACGCGTGTATGATACCCATCATCACATACCTAAATACAATTCATACAAGTCAATAACCAACTTTATAATACTCAATTACCATATTGCATCACAACTCATAAACTTGCACAAAATGCCATACTTGCACATTTTCCAAGAACACCTAGATTTTCCATAGATTCATCAACTAACCAAATGACCCAAATATTATAGTCTACCACATTAGAAATCATCCATCATCACCCTAGCATGCTCCTAACATCCTAATCATGATCAATCACAAAACCACATGTTTCATATAAATAAAGTTTCCCTTTCGGTAAAGTAGTATCCAAAATCCATATTTTCATCAACTTCAATCCCAAATCCATCAATAACATCCCTAATCTAGTTCATTGCAATCATAACAACCGATCTAACATATACCAATCATCAACACATGAATTCCAAGAAGAAAAAGTTTCCACTTTAGACAATGTATGAACTATATGATCAAATCATGGATTTCTTGCATAATCATCATAACCCAACATTCATATAACATAACTAACAACATATCATCAACAAATAATCATCAATTTCAACTTTTTTTAATCAATTTCGAATTAGGGTTCATCAAAAATCAAAAACCTTACAAACTTGATAAATACTTACCTTTAGGTGTGTTTAAATGATGATTAGCACTTGTAAACAACTTGTGACACTTGAATCTCAATCAAAATCGATTCTTGGTGCTTGTTCTTGATCAAATTTAAAAGGTAAGGGTGGGGAGAAAGGGTTTCGGCCGAAAAGGGGTTAGGGGGGCTAGGGTTGGGTTTTGTTAAACTTTACTTAATTAAGAATTACCATTTAAGCCCTCCTTAATCACTTTTTATATAAAATTAGTCTTTTAGCATTTTTTTAACAATTTAACTACACAATACAAACATACCAACAATAATAATCATAAACATTTTCCAACTAAAGACAAAGTTCATAAAATATATATTACACGTAGTCACGTTATCAAGTAAAATTTAAAAATAATATTTAAAATTCATAAATCGCATAACAACAAATTTAATCAACATTATTAATTAAATTATTATTTGTTTATTATAGATAATTGTTATTAGGTTACCAACGTTCAACGACAACTAGTGTGTGCACACGAGACGTGTATGCAAGACCTAACGGAACTAACGAAATTTGATAACGGAAAATTACCGGATGTCACATGAAACATATAAAGTAATCTGAAGTAATAAAGTATGATAAAAGGCTAGGAATGATTACTATGATGATAAAGAGTTAAAGAATGATAAAGTTAATAACAATAATAGCTAAAAGATATGAAGAGGGCCGAAAACACTAAAATTTACATGTGAAAGCTAAAGTTTAAAGTCTTGCAAGCAAGATAGGAGTTTTTATTTGTTGTATTTCAGCCACTAAAGGAGTTATCCCTTGTGCAACCTAATCTACTAAAGAAGTTTTCCCTAATGTAAACCAGCTAAAAAGGCTTTGTACTTGTACAAGATTAATGAAAAATATAAAAATAAAGTAAAGATAAATAAAGGCAAAAGTATAATAGTTATAAAGTATTGCTAAATGATAGTTAAAGCTAAAGACTAACGGTCATAGTGATAGTCAAAGATAAAGAAATAAAGCTAAAGTGTGATAATGACTATAAGTATTTTGCTAAAGTTAAAACTAGAACTCACTCGGCATTAATGACTTTTTGTATGTATGTTTAATAGGTATGACGAATAAATAAGAAAGTTAGCTTGGTATGAATCGAGGAGTCACGTCGTTGTGTTAAAGACTGACATTCTAGTTAAAGAGCAAGTTTTGTTAAGTTTATATTGTGATGTTTAAGGCAACGAGTTATGTGTAAAGTTTAAATTACGTTGCAATAAAAGTATATTTATCTAAAGTATAAGAATTGTGTTTTCTAATTTTCAAATTCAACTATGAGGTTTTCTAGAAACAAGGTGTTACATATTATGCCTTCAAATGGGTTATGGAAGTTTCTGTGTAAGTTCTTAATCTTTGAAACCCTCATTATATTAAGCAGTTTTAGTTTCTTGTCTAATTTTAGATATCCTTCAGTTTTTTTCTAAACTTAGATGTCAAACCCCGTATCAAACGTATGCAATGAGGATCATAATTTGCATAAGATGGTCCTCCAATAAGAGCTCATGGGTTTCGTACCCAAGCTAGCATGGGTCAATGTAAGACAGTATTATAGACAATTTTTAGGTTGTAGTCTCTTAATGTTTGGAGTTTCTAAAGATATATTTTAAAATTTCTCTTTAATTTATTTTATTTTTTTTGAATATCAAGAAATTTTTATTTTTTAACCTATTTTTTTGTGGAAAAGACTATTGATTTTGTTTTGAAGTGGATAGCTTAGAGTTTGTTATATTTTAGGTATTCACTAATTCAAATTAAGTCTTTTTATATGATCTTTCTTGATGGCTCTTTTTAAACCAAAGATTTTATCAATATACAAAAGTGTTACTAAAGATGACAATTTAAGATATCTTTCTTCTTTATTTGTTCTTTGGATGTTTTGACATTGGTTTCCCACAAACCTTATTTCTTTAGTGAAGATTGTCTCTAAGGTTGATTTGGAGTTTTCTTTGCGGGTATTGGTCACTATCATATCCCAACCATGTTTATCAATATTCTAATATCTAAGGCGTCTTAAAGTTTGCAAGTTTTACTTCATGTTTATGTAGAACTCTATACAAATATTTTTATTCACATTCTTCGAAATCTACTTTTGCGTCGAGTGTGTTTTTTCTGAAGCTCTACTTAGATATATCTTTTAAGATAACCAACGCTGATCTTTCTAATTCATGATTTTGTTTTGAAAATCAGGTTTTTGCGCAAGACTTTATTATGTTATAAGTTGGACCTTCAATTCCAAAATCTCAACAATGAGCTTTTTGACTTTTTATCGTTGTCATTCATGGTGTGTTTAGAATATGAAATTTGTGTCTTCGTAGCATACGGAGTGTTCACAATTGTTTTTTAAGTGACAATTTGTTAATACACCGAACCATCGGGGTGCTTGACTACATAAGTGTGTTACCTATAAGACTCATATTACAATCTCAAACAACCTCAATTGTTTTGCTTTTGTTTTTGGATACATGAGACTAGAGAGTTGCACCAAATTTCCAAGCTTAAGTTTCATGTTTGAATGCTAATTAACCCAATAAAAAAACTGCTCCTTAATGTCATTGACAGTATGTTGTATCAAATCTTGACCCTCTTGAATATCATGTCATTGCGTGAAATCGACATGAACTGTATTACTGTTTAATCATTCTAAAACCATATTACACTTCTTTGTTGCTTGGATGTCCTCCGGATCTTCTAACATCTATCGCTCGCTTGAATTGAGTATTGTACCTTTATCTTCAATGTGTTTTATATCTTCTTCTGAATTAGAATAATGTAAGAGTATTTAACACAACCTTTCAGCAACAAGACATTGTTCCTTCAAGGTTCTTGAACTTTTATTTATAGTATTATTTTTATCTCTCTCCCTCCTTGTTTTCTTAAAAGTATGAAGATGTATGATGAACTTGTTACATTTATAACATTTAATCTCCTCTGTCTTCATTCCTCATGCTTCTGAGAATCCTATTTGGACTTTTCTTTGGTGTTATCTTCGGTTTAGAAGCTAGCTTTTAAACTACTTTGTGGACAATGTCATATCTCATTTTGCCTAGTCCAAAGAATGTCATGATCACTTTCTTCATCTTTATAGTTTCATAGAAGTAGATCACTAATTTGTTTTTTTTGACATAGGTAAGAGAGCCAGAAACAACTTGATGTGTCTAGAGTCTTAGTTGAAAAGTTATATATTGAATACTCACCTCTGGGCACATTTATTGATGATGGGGTGAGGTATTAAGTTATCTAAGACATAATTTAAGGGTGTGAGACATCCCAAAATTGTAATTAACACCTCAAATTTCTATACGGGTCATATAGCCCCATACGCGTCGTATAAGGGGGTCGTATAGCCCTATATGGGGCGTATAACCCATCTGACAACCCCCGAATTTTTCCTCGTAGTCAGTATCGAAATTTGCTATACGCGTCGTATAGCCCTATATGTGTCGTATAGGGGGGTCGTATATGGCTATATGGGGCGTATAGCTCTCTAACAGCCCCCCTTAATTTTCATCATTTTCAATGTATTTAACCCTATACGCCATGTATGGACCCATACGCGGCATATAAATGGGTGTCGATTTATCTGGGTGGATGTCTCTATATATGAAAGTGAAAACTTGTCCTCTAAAAACATTAATTATTTGAATTTACTATGAATAAGGGTGTGTTTGTTTTTTCTGAGAAGCACTTGCTGACCTATTTTGTCTGCGCCACGCAGACCACGCGCAAACGATGGGCTCTGCAGATGGTTTGTTTTTTTGGAAGACGTTTCATTAAAAAAACATCTTCCTGATGTCTGCGTGGAGAAGACATGGACCTACCACTTCTTAAATTTTCTAACCTCTTCTCAACTTTTAACACAATACATTCTCTTCCAAACCCTTCTTCCTGCATCTCATCTCCATCCTCCCACCACTTGAACCTCCTCCCCATCCCCCCCTCACCATTGCCGCCCCAATCCCCCCACCGGCCGAACCTGCCGCCGCCGCCGACCGTCCCATCGCCTGCAGCCCTCCTCCCCATCCTCCGGCCCCCCCCCTCACCTGCGCTTGCCTCCCTCCGCCGGCCCATCCCTCAACCGCCTCCTGCTCCGCCGCCACTCCCTCGCCGCCACTCCCTCCGCCGCCAGCCCCTCCCTCCGCCGCTACTCTAGTTAACTATAGGTCCATTGTTTTTTTTGCAATGGGTATATTGACACATTGGAATAATTTTTTCCTCCACTACAAAGTCAATTTCTTTGCTTGTTTCATGAGTTGGACTATGTTACTCATAGATAGGGTTGTTTTGAA
Organism: Flaveria ramosissima; assembly: GCA_025215565.1. NCBI lineage: Eukaryota > Viridiplantae > Streptophyta > Magnoliopsida > Asterales > Asteraceae > Flaveria > Flaveria ramosissima. The sequence goes on along the minus strand of JACVEC010000378.1, from coordinate 8,132 downwards.
ACATTTAAACCTAACCAAACTGCAAATTGTACCTAAATTAACTGATTTTATGAATTGAAATATTGATTTGATTGAATAGTTATGAAGTCATATCAAAGAAAAGTGAGTTTCTTCACTGATATGGTAGATGTGTATGACTGTATGGATTAATGATAGAGCCGAACTAGATAGGGTGGCAAAAAAACTTCAGAAGAAGATAGCAATAGTAGACACTTTGTTTTCTTTATCTTTACCTTGTGTTGTTTATTTAGGATGATTTGTGATTTGGTTAGTATGATTTGTTACTTGGTTTAGGTTTTGTTTGATTTCTGATATTAGATTGTATGATTTGTGATTTAGGTTAAGGTTTTGTTTGATTTATGATATTAGATGGTATGAGTTGTGATTTAGTTTAGGGTTTGTTTGATTGTGATATTAGTAGTATGATTTGTGATTTTACTTAATACAGAATATTTTAGCAATCTGTGCAGATGTTAAAAAACAAATAGTATTTTTCTTGTAGACTGCAGACTCTTCTGCTGCAAATGTCTGCAGATGTGATCCGCAAACTGCACACCTTTCCTGCAGAAAACAAACAGCACCTAAGTTTTTTCACATGATGCAATTGAGAATAAAACATAAAAGAAAATTTAAAAAACAACCATATCTATATTATACGCAAATAAGGAAAATAAAATACTTATTTTTATAATGTATTTTTTTATATACAACATATGAAGTTGGTTTGAAAATCAACACTTGTAGTAACATAATTAACATGTATGTAAAAACTAATTAAGATACATAAACAATTTTTCTCCCTAAACCAATGTTTACACGACCTGTTCGGATCGGCCGGTCCGACCGGTCCGACCGGGATTCGGCATGACTAACGGTCCAGTTGTGTGTGATTCGTTTTGTGTTGAAAGAACGCGCGGTTGGAAGCGAACGCACGGTCGACACGGTGACCCGGCGGTGAACAGTCGAACCTGTATTTTCTCATTTCTCAGACCACCGGTATGATTTTCTCGCCGGAGTTGGATCAGCAGGCTAGAACTTAACATATTTACCATCCCCAGTTGAGATGCACAACAGAAAAGCAGCAGCAAAAGAAAGTATAAGCATGGTACATTGATATCGAGATCTACGGTTTTGAAAGATCTGGAGTTTGGAAGAAGAAGTAGAAACAACATTTTACTTTCTGAGAAGACGAAGATTAAAGACTTATGAAGATGGAGGGTCTTGAAGTGATGGACTTTAAAACCAAAGACAAATACAACCAAAAAAACATAGAGAAAAAAAGTATGTGACAATTATTTAATATTCCTTATTTTTGTTTATAATCTATTATGTTTTTTGATTTAACTTTTAACGTAAAAATAGTACAATAGGTATATTTAAATTTTTTATCTTGTATATTTTTTGTTAATTTGTTATTTACTGTTCTATATTTTTAATAAAATCTTAAGTATATTATAAACTATTCCGGTTTTCAATCCTGTCCGACCAGTGAACCAGTAAGACATCCGATTTTCATTGTCTGATCCGGTTCTTGAAAACATTGCCCTAAACTTCTTAAAATTAATATAACAGGTCAGCACCATCGTAAAACTTGTTATACAGTAGTATAGATATATAATATAATATATATCATCTAGCTTTTCGTGCCGAATTTTATATATAATAACTACGTAGTTATATGTTATAATAATTATATATTATATAATATAAATACACATTATAGTTAGTACCTCCATAGAACTCGCAAGTCAGCTCGTATTTGAAGTTTGCAAAATTTGAGGTTCATCTTAGACTCGAACTTAAGCTCAGTTAGAGCCGATCTCGAATAACCATGCCATTCGTTCATACCCGTAGGGAATATCCGTACTTAAAAAATGTGAAATTAAAACGCCGGACATAATAGTTTGGTTTAACTGACAAAATACAAGCCAATGTCACCTAACCCACAAAACATTTGATGATTACTAGAAAAAAAATAATCACCATTAAATAAAGATGAGATCACCAGTTACTCATTGCTTCTTCTGAATCTTTGAATATGAGAGGATTTACCACCTTTGTCTTTGTAAGAATTTCTTGAAGCATCGTCTTTCTTCCCGCACGGGCTGCTTGAATGGCACGTTTTCGCTGCTTCGCTAGACGTTCCTCAAGCTCAGGATTATCATCCTGCTCACTGCTGTCATCGTCTTCCACCTGGAATCAGAGTTCTTTAGTTGCTTTGGTATAAATGAGACATGAAACACTTCATGAAAAAACTAAAGTTGTGGTGTGCAACTGTTGTCTGATCAAGGTTAATGTGACAAAGGAAAGAAACAGGGCACTGCATATGCTCGAGTTGTAAAAAAGCGGGAAACCAAAACTAGATGTGCACAACGCACAATGAAGATTAGAGGGGTTCTATAATGAGACTTATTGTCCGGGTTACGTTGGGTTGAGTCACAACACATTTTTTATTTAAGTCTTTATTGAAGGGTAGTTTAGATAGTGATCAAAGATGATTTGACCACCAAACATGTAAAAGCGTTCGACATTTACCATATCATTTGCATCTTCATGCTTCCTTTCTGAGTTACGTTGATCATCTTCTGCATTACCATTACTGCCAGAAGCCTCTGGTTGCTCATCCATCCTCACCATTCTTATATGTAAATAAACATATAATAAGCCAAATCAAAATTGCCATCAAGCACAATCCGATTACTAGTAAATAAGCATATGCATACAAGTCTCTCAAAAGCTTTTCACATAATTCTTGAACAACGAGCTTACAAAACCATAATAAACTATCCGGCTACTCAACCACCAATCCTTCTAACTACAAGTTGCCATTTGATTTTGACCATTTGTATGAGTGTATGACTTACGAAAAGAGGTAATTTAAGTTGTGTACTTTATGACAACGGTAAAATACACATAATTAGTTTTAAAAAACAGGGCTAAGAGTCAAAGAGATCGGTTAAAATGGGCTTATCTATTTCAAATGTTTACATGTCCTATAAACCATTTCCTAAAAGAAAATTATATATCATCTTAGGAAATATAATTTCTTAATCATAAGCTATGTAGTCAAGGCACCAAAGGCCCACAACTAGGCACCCATGCGATGCAGGTGAGGCTAAGCGACACCACCCGGGTGCAGCAAGGCAAACAGGCGCACCTGAACCGGTCTGAAACAGATAATATGATTTGCAACAGCTAATATGCCTAGAATACACGTGCGCCTTGCTTGTCTCAAGCATGTGGATTTAAGCACCTCGTGCCTAGAGTTACAAGCTCACCCTTTGGTGCCTTTTGTTGTCACCTTGAGCCTTTGAAACCTAGATCCTGTGTTTGGTGGATCAGCCGACCCAACCTGCTTTAACCCCAACCCATTTTGACATGTTACTATACCCACTCATGTTGTCGTCACCTATAGTTCTAACTTCTAACTGATAAAACTTGTTATTATTAAATAGTAATACATCTTAATGCAGCATGAAGCAAATCAAAGTTTGTATCAGTTACTAACAGAAAGCGCAAATTAAAAGCAAGTCATTAATTTAGGACAACTGTCTATTCTAACAATAGCTCGTATGCATAGGTCAAGCGGAAAACTTTCCATTGAATCACTTCAAATCAATTGCTAAAAATTATGACTCAAGTTGTAGATCTAAGTAGCTTGTTTTTTATTATTTTTAATGTTGAGCCAGTTGAGAAATTTCTAATCGATTATTAGTTATGCTGTATATATAGTTAAAAAACTACAGGTAATTGTGGTTCATGTCGATTAAGGTAAAAGCATACTTGGTCAATGAGCATAATGAATCAAAATTCTGGATATCTGATGCATTTACTTTAGAAGGATCGTGATCTTCATCATCTTCTGTTTCTTCATCATCATCATCAGAACCATGCATCTTCTCAGTGAACTACAATACATAAAAAATGCAGCTCTTAAAAAAAATTTAAAATCGTAAACAGTCTCTGAAATAGAAAACATTAAAACAATGCTTCAAAAATCATACTTTTTCAATATCATCTTGTTCTTTCCTGCTAAAACCACTCGCAGAAAGTTCCTTGTCAAGAAAACCAGAAGCTTTCTTTATCGAAGAAAACCGGGGCTTTAAGATATCCGATTCTGCATCTGAATCGGAATCATCAGCATTTGCTTCAAAAGAGAGATTGAACCTAGACCACAAGATTTCTATATAAATTAACTGTTACAATAACATTGTTTTCTAACTGTCTAACTACATAAAAAGCAAGCCATCTTTGTTCAAATTTCAGTTTAGGCGACCAACTTATAGGACAGAGACAATCATCGAATTTGAAAATTCAATATTATAATTAAGGTAACCAACATTTGAAAAAATTAACCTGATTACCAGGTAAAAATGCTGATGTGTCTGTAACTTTGACCGAGTTTGACCCCTTTTTTTGGAATGTGTCACCACCTAGTGACTTGAAAAATTTACTGTGATTCTCCGGGTAATACGTTACCCAAAAAAGGGATCTGACTAAAGTTAGTACCTTTTTTTGTTAAATCCTTTCCTATTCTTAGTGGGCATGAACTTTGTAACAATCCACAGAAGGTAACAGAATTTCAGATCAACCACGGTATAGTGGTGTATCATAAAAGTTAGGATTTAGTGAAGGCGGTGAAATTGGGCAACAGAATTTCAGATCAACCACAGTATAACGTGTGTATCATAGAAGTTAGAAATTTAGTAAAGGCGCTGAAATTCAAGTATCCGAACCTCTTGCTGAAAAACTTGATAATGCATTCAACATCACGATTAAAGTACCTAAAAAACCATGTTTAAATCAATCAAAGTTGCTTCAAATGGAAGAAATTAGAACACAGTCTCAGGACAGGACTAATGATGAAAGCAAGCTATAACGATCTTTATGAGTTTTTGATCATACATTTCTGCATTTCGATGAGACACAGATACCATTTGCGGAAAATCGATGATGTAACGTTTTCATCATCATCTATCTGCAACAAAATATATGATAATAAGCCACTGTAAGTTTAATGAAGTGAAGTGAACTAAAGAGCACATCTTGCAGAAAAAAGATCCACGGTTAAAGTAAGCAAAATAAGTGTGTCGAAAGAATAAGAAGTGTTGTAACAATGAATCCAGAATCAGAACCAGTTTAAGGTTTAAAAAAATTAAAACAGGCTGTTGAAATGTAATCTTTAAAAAGCATACCATTATGTTAAACATCATTGAAGTCACAGTGAATAAGCCCATGCTCAGCAAGACGGACAATAATTCCTATGATCTTCTCAAAGACGGTATCAGGATTTTGCAACTGCTTCACCTGCACGCTGCAGCATATGATATTCAATTGCATGATGTTACTTAAAGCCAATTTTTTCCATATTTTATACGAATATCTTCACAGACAACAATGATAAAAAAGAACTGTCCAGATATCAATATAAAAAGAGTGAAACAGTTACATATGAAAACTGGTCTAGAGTAGAGGTTTGCAAAAGGCAATATTGACCCGTATGTGTAAACAGGTCGATTCGGGTAATCAGTTATACTCGGATTTTAAAAGGGGTAGAAGTTCAAATAACCGGTTAACATGGAGATGGGTTGAATGGGTCAATCGGGTCAAATGTCACCCAACATGCATTCTAAATGAACAAAACCTCCTGAATCATTTATCCACAAATAAGATTATAATTAAATACGTGCATATTATTGTAATAATGTCTACAAGCACTCCCATAGATCCTATCAGTCTATCACCATCCCCCTCCGATCCCCATCCTCATCCCCATCATTTAAATTTAAGAAATATTCATTGACTTCTATATTTCACTCCTACATCTGGCCCCCATCTCCAAACCCATCCCCAAAATTTTAAGAAAAACTACAATAATACCATAAATATAGAGATTCACTATTCATTCCCTATGTATAATCCCTATTTTTTTGTGATGGTTTGTGAGTGCAAGATTGAGAAAAATAATATAAAAAGAATAAAGAAGTATATTTAATTGAAATAACATAGATATGGGGAATGAGATGTGGTAGGCTTATAAAAGGTGAAAATATTTAGGGATAATTTTTATTAGTTAAATTATGGGAATGGGGATGGGGAAGCTACTGTGAATGCTCTAAACCTGTATATTGCAAAACTCAACATACTAAAGAAATAAAAAAGCATGTGCATGTTGGCCCGATGCAAAATTGCCTAATTTTCCCCCTTCTAAAATTGCCACTCTTAATGCACCTATTTTGCCACCGTAGTCTAGAAGTTTAACGAAACATAAAAAATCCAGGTCATACACTTCTATTGAATTTACAACCGCCACAGATGTGGCAATTATTGTTTAAAGCCTGAAGCAGTTCTGAATGGTTTTAGAGACTTGGTTAAAAGATCAATATCAGATCAAAAGTATTATTTTCTGTATCTTATTGACAAAAGTTAACCGTTGTAACCCCCTCTAAACTGGTATGATGCTGAGTAGTTTGATAATGCTAATGATCTAAATTATGAATAAAAAAGTGACTATCAAATATCAAGCATGTTTGGGAGAAAAATGGAAAATGAAAGATTATGATATAACATAATAAACATACAAAGATATTTAAGAAGTGAAAATGAAAAAAAGTTTAATCTTAAATATACAAAAACTATTGAAATAATTTAATTGTATAGCTTATATGCCTACACAGGTAACTACACGTCTTCATGCAAAATAAATCAATCATGCTTAAAGTGAAACAGAAAAAGGTAGTAGTAACCAAAGGCATGTACACTGACATGCAAAAGCATTACTTACAACGGATAGCCTTGTACAAGTGACATAATTACACAATGGCGATTGCAATCCACGGCATTTGGGACAGGAAAACCATGCTCTTGCAAGGCCTACTCAACAAGGAAATTTTTTAAAATCAATAACCAAGAACCAATAAGATCATTACTCCATACTTAACGATAGAAGTGACAATATCAACCACTATACTTAAGGAATTCCACTTATCTAAACCGGTTCCAATCTATTAGCGGTTCAAGCAGCCCAAAGCCTATTCAATGCAGAGTGTTGTAACTAACTAAAAGGTTCTCAATATATCCAATTTGTCAAGCTCTGTCTTCCTTTGTCCAAAAAAAAAACAGTTTCTACTTAAGCTTGCAGCCCCCCTAAAGGTTTTTACCTTAGAATATCAGTAAACAAAGTTACGAATTAAAGTAACAGTTGTTTATATATAAGAAGCAAAAAAAGTTTTAAAGTCAATCCAACCTGGCCACTTTGGCACGTACTATAATGACTTGTTTCACTCAAACCCATTTTGACTTGTTACTCACCATGCCCATTTTCATAGTTGTCAATAGCGAATAGCGGTAAATAGCGACAAGCCACCTATTGCTATGTAGTGCGAATAGCGGTAAATAGCGACCACTATTTCGTTTTAGTGATTAAGTAGAATAATTGTAAGATTGTTTGACATTCAATAGATAAGCATGTTAGTGATCAAGCGTAGGAAATCTAAGCAAAGACCCTCAAAATAGCTTAAAATACTTTATTACTAATCATCTTAAATCTCATATTACCAAATAAAAAATAAAAAAAATAGAAAAATAAAAAACATTACCGCTATGTAGTCGCTATTTACAAAATAGCGACCGAATGGCGCCACCTCCGTACTATAGCGCGCTATAGCGGTCGTCGCTTATAGCCACTATTGACAACAGGGACCCATCTTACCACATCTACTTAAAAAAACAGATCACGAATTTACAAGGATACCTTCATGAAAGCAAATTCTTTGAGAGCAGCAAGGCGCGACAGATACAAGCCAACTGAAGCTACTTCGGTGCTCTTTACGTAGTCACGTTTAGATTGACAGCTCCATCTGAATGAGGTCAACCCAATCTGTGTAATTTCCTAGCCATAATTGTACCATCTTCATTTGCAACCCAAAAATATTTCTTCAAACACATGCCAAGTTTAGGATGTTAGATTAAAAAAAAAAAAATGAAGTGAGTATCAAATCAAATGAAAACTTAAAAGTATTACTGATTCTTTTCCCACAATTTGACGTCCCACTGATGAAAATACACCTCGGTTCACCATAGTCTTTATAGCAAGAAAATCATAACCAAGTATGTAAGTCGAAAGCCATCAT
>JACVEC010000377.1:0-20061 GCA_025215565.1 Flaveria ramosissima | reverse complement strand
TTCCAATCTTGTTCTCTGTTTATCAACACATTTTCTTGATCTCCATCGGTTTTTCGATATGGGTTATTTGCTAAAGAAGCACTCAAAACTCTTTGTTGGTGTCAATCAGTGGGCTTATGCTGTTTTCTGGAAGATTGGCTGTCAAAACCCTAAGTAAGTTGCCCTCAATTCGTTGTTTGAAGCTACTAAGAATCTGGGTCAGTTTGATTATCTTTTGTTTTACTGTTGTTTATAAATAGTGTTTGAGCTGATGTGGTCTTCTTTTAGTTTTAGTTTAGCTTGAGCTTTTAATTAGTGGGAATTTGGTGTTATGGTTACTGTGTATAAGATCTGAGTTGCCGTGATTCTTTATGGTTCTTTTAATATTCTTTGTATTTTGACTTGCTGTCTGTAAATTTTAGTTTGTGTTGCCATCATTCATATGTTTAGATTTCCGTTGTTTTGTCATCATTCATATGTTTAGATTGGTTTTGTCTTGTTGGTGAGTAATGTGTCTGTTCTTGTCTGAATTCGTTATCCTGACTGACTCCATGTGTTGTAATTCCATTATTCCATCTATGTTTTCAAGGACACTAGTACAAGTTTACGGGTGGAAATCTGAGTTCGGATATTCTATTTTATTTAGGCGTACAGTGTGTGTGATTATTTATGTATATTTGAATCTAAAAGCAAATAACATAAGAAACTTTCTTTCATGACCACTTAGTATTTTGGCTATTTGAGTTATGATAAGACCTTAGTTTATGTTGATACATTTACAGTCTTACTCTCACCATCAGTTTATTTGTTTAAATGTTGATCACTTAGTATTTGGATATTTGAGTAATGATAAGACTTCTATTGAATTACTTGTAGGTTACAAACGTTAATGTCATAAAAAAAATCATCTTGCTTGCTTATGTTGCTCCAAAACGTCCCTCAATGCAATTTTAGTATATTAAAGCATTTGGACTTAATTAAAATACACTATTTGTGAGTTATCTTTGAACAAAAATGAGTTGTTTTTCTTAAACGGGCCAATATTTGAGGAACTATGTTCCAAAGTGTTCAGAAATAGTGGTAAGGTCTAAGGATAACTTTTTATTATATAACTTGATATGAATTCGTATTTAAGGCGGTCAAAATATACAAAGTGTTGTTTCATGCCATCAAAAGAGTCTATATGACATTCATGTCAACAAAAAGTTGCTACATATCCTCCACATACGTAATGATTGTGCTAGTATTTTGAACAAGTTCGTAGACTTCAATATACCATAATTGGATTGGGAGATTTTTATGTAAAATGAGAAAATATTGGTTTTTATGGTATTAACCTTAGGTTAAAAGCTTAAATATAGGTGAGATGGATATACTCCACCTTAGTTGTGGTATGGAATATTATTTGTGGATTATTTGCTGACTAACTAGTTCTCCATTTTTGATTGTAGGCTTCTAATATGGGAAGAATGTTATTATGAACCTGTTATTTATTCTAATGCTGGGCTTGGAGTTCAAGCCACAAATAAAATCCACTTGCTTGTAACCAAAATGATGAAAGACAACTACATCAATCTCTTGGGAGAAGGGTGCGTCTCTATTTTATATATGTGTTTTTTCTTTTTCTTTTAGTAATTCTTATTTTGCTAAGTTTTTAACATTATTTCAGATTAGTCGGGAGGGTTGCATTTACTAGAACTCATCAGTGGATTATACGGGATGACAAAATGCTAGGTGTCCATCCACCAGAGGTATACACCTTATCTTTTAAGACTTTAACACATTAGGGGTCACACTTGCTGGCTGGAAGGTATATAAAGTTTGACCATTCTATGTGGGCCTGATTGACCTGAAACATTTTTTGTCCAAAATTTTGAGAACGATTAAAAATAATTAGTGTGTCGAATATTATTACAAAAGCTACATTATTTTAAAAGTACATGGTTTCGTCTTCGTATGACTATCTATATAGCAAGTACAAAATTTCTTCTTTATTGAAAACAAATTGAAAATTTTGATTCTTGAAGTGCATATCTGACTCTATATTCGTACAATGGACTCCTAGGTATCAAATGAGGTTTATACACAATTCTCAGCTGGCATTCAGGTAAAGTAAACTTTTCGTATTTTAGATTCAAGAATTATTTTGATTTGTTGCCAGCAATAATGTAACGGTTCTCTATTATTGTAGCAGACTGTAGCAGTTATTCCTGTACATCCTCATGGGGTTGTTCAACTTGGTTCATCCTCAACTGTAAGTCATCTCTGTCTTCTATATCTTCGAAAATTTTCTCATGTAGAAAAAACATTTGATTATTAGAATCTATTTCAATTTACTTCATCTGATTAAATCTGCAGATTATGGAGAATATTGGATTTGTGAATGATGTTAATAGTTTAATTTCTCAACTTGGATGTGTTCCCGGTGCATTATTATCAGATAACTACATGAAAAATGAAGATGCCATGAACACTAATGGAAACCTTCAGGAACCCATTTGCCATGCAAATTCTGCTTCCACTCATTCATCAGGCAAATCTAAAGTAACAGACTGTACACTCTTTACTCCTGACGTATGCAACCAACCAGGCCTGATCCATACCCAGATGCACTCACCTCAGGCTTCAGGAAGCAGTGGACATACTTCTTTCTCTTTCAGTAGGCCCATCATTTCTCAAAGTTATACAAAAGCTGACCCAGAAAACGGTCAACAAACTGCTTTTGGCTCATTTTCAGCAAACTATGACCCATTGAGTTTAATGGAACAGCATATCTTATCAGATGTGTTTTGGGAGATGATGTTAATGATACTAAGATGTCTGAGATTACGAAGGAGTCAAAGAATGTTGTTGCGAGCTCCGATCCATGTTCTTTTTCAGATTCTCACTTCTCTTGTGCCCATGTTGGTAAGCTTGCCTAACTTCAAATTCAACTAGAATGATGCAAAATGGCAGCTTAGGCGGATTGGTTAACAGGTCACGTTGGATTGACCTGAAATAGTTTTTGGTCAGAATGTTTTAATAGACAATTTTTGTCAGTCATGATTGTGAAAACTTATATATATATGAATAGTATATTTTTTTGAGCAAAATGAAGACAGGTATTATTTTAAGTTCTAAAATACAGTTAAGTGACTTGAAACCTGTTTGACACTATTCTTTTTAGCTATGTTTTTTATTTTATTTTATAATTTTACTTGTCTGACCTGTTAGAGATAAAAAGTAGCTGAATTGACCGGTTCATAAAAAAAGGTCAAAATTGCTACATCTAGAATCAACTGAAACATGTTTTATCTTGCAGACGAGCAGCGTATACAGGTCAAGTTGACTTCCAATGAAGACAATCTGGAAAATGAACTATTTCAGGCTCTTACAATGTCATCAGAAGAGGCATGTATAAAACCTCCATCTAGTGATGACTTGTTTGACATTGTGGGTATGGATTTCAAAAACACATTATTTGGTGGAAGTCAGAATAACTTTGTTGATAATGGAATGGAACCAAACCCACCAAATCTTATTAAAAACGATGGCGTGGTTTTAGAGTCCTTTGCAGTTAATGATGGAGAATCTGATAGTGGTATTTATTCATCAACAGCAAGCGATCATCTTTTAGATGCAGTTGTCTCTAAGATTCACTCATCTTCCAAGCAAAATGCAGATAATAATTTGCCTTGCTCATCATTGAGGAAAACCAGCACCTCTTCTGCTCCTGTTACTTATTCATCATCTATCTGGACTAATCGACGGATTAATTTGATGCAAAAAGAGTTGATTGGTGTTCCCAAATCTTTGACAAATACAGGGGTAACGAGTTCTTATTCGTATAAATCTGGGATTTCCCAAGAAGATGTGGGGAACTTTTCTGATACTAGCTCAATAATCTCAACACAAATCAGTTCTTGGGCTGACCAAAGACGTGAAGTGAAAAAAGACAGCAGTTTTGCATCTGGGTATGCTAAAAAGACTGATGAAATCAGCAAATCTAATCGTAAGAGACTTAAACCTGGAGAAAACCCTAGACCTAGACCAAAGGATCGACAGATGATTCAAGACCGGGTAAAAGAATTAAGAGAAATCATTCCAAACAGTGCCAAGGTAGAATACGTTTGGATTGCTTCCTATATATTAATTTTAGTTTGCAAATTCAAAATTTGATGTTTAGCAACCCTAAGCTTCAACTTTTGGTAAGATTAAATAATTCTTTTTTCCATAGAATCTGTTTGGCCAGAAGTAAAGGTGGCAAATTTAGCACATTTATTTACAAACGAGTCGATTTGAGTTGTGTCTTATCTCAAGTGTCAAATCAATAAAATAGCTAAAATGGATCATGTCAAATGGTATGCGTCTGAACAAATTGAGAGCTTCCTCAAGTTGTTTTCTTGAAAGATTTAGATTTTTGCTCCGATATTAATTAACGTTTTACTTAATTTCCAAAACAAATGAAAAGTGTGTCAACCCAACCTGGGGTGGTCTGTTTTGACCCATACTAAGACGACCGGTTTCAACTTGGGTACCCAACTCTGCCCATCATCCTACCTCTAGCTAGAAAGCCAATGTTCATGAAACTCTTGAGTTACTCTTTAAAAGAAATATGCTTTTTCTTATTTATTTTTTGTTGTCGTTATAAACAGTGTAGCATTGATGCTTTGCTAGAACGCACCATCAAGCATATGCTTTTCTTGCAAAGTGTTACAAAGCATGCAGACAAGCTAAAACAAGCAGGAGAATCTAAGGTATTTATTACATCTTTTATGTTGCCATTTTGTTTTGAAGTTGATCCAGAAAATTGTGATATTATTATGCCAAAGCCAAACAGATGCCATTAAGTTTTATGCTTCCTAATCTGATTCTTTTGTGTCAACGATATGTGTATTTTCTAAATTTTTTCATGGTTATGATCCACATTAACTTTAAATCAAACCTCTTGGCTGGCTTGTTCATGAGGCTAGTTCAGGAAATATCCAAAAGTCAAACTATAGCTCATATTTTGGAAGACCAGTAAGTTCTGTAGAGTAAAAAGCTTCTATTATTTGATTTAACTGTAGATTGTGAGCAAGGATGGTGGTCTAGTGTTGAGGGACAACTTTGAAGGAGGAGTAACATGGGCATACGAGGTTGGTTCACAATCAATGGTCTGTCCTATAATAGTCGAGGATCTGAATTCACCTCGTCAAATGCTTATAGAGGTAGTTACCTACTGCCAGCTGGCATTTCATCACTCAAAACACACACACACACACACACGATATTTTGAGTTAATTCCACCATTTTTAATTTGTTAGGACGTTGTATGCATTATATATACGACTTTCAACCTGGTAGCTGAACTTTTTCATTTGACCCTCTTGAGATCAAAGAAAATAACTTAGTTCAACCACTCATAAGTAACGGATAAAGAAGAGCCACATGTACTTCCAATGTTTGCTTATGTGTCTGGTTTTCGGGTTGCAGATGCTATGTGAAGAAAGGGGTTCGTTCTTGGAGATAGCCGATGGTATAAAAGGATTAGGATTAACTATCTTGAAGGGGGTAATGGAGTCCCGTAATAACAAGATATGGGCACACTTCATTGTAGAGGTAACACTATAAGACAGTTATAAATCATTGTATTATGTTGAGACAATGTACATTAACAAATAATTCACATTATATTTGAATAAACAGGCCGACAAGGATGTGACAAGAATGGAAATTTTTATCTCACTCATTAGCCTCTTGGATCAAGCTGCCAAAAATGGTGCTGATTGCAGTAGGAATAATATTTCTGTCCATGAACAATCTTTACATCAAGTGGCCACTAACCCTATGAGCTAGTTGTATACAGTAATTGGTCACTGTATGGCTGGAGATGTTGAGAGCAGCTCTGCCATGACCGACATAATCCCGGCCAGAGGTTTTCTTTATCGACCAACTGTTGTATGTTATTAGCCAACCGACTGAAACTTGCCTCTTGTAAAATTCTTGTAGTGGCTTAGGCTTTAATGCACATGTAGCTGAACCTTGGTGTTTTTTCATGTATTCACTACTGGCTGTGTTTAATATAGCTTTTTATTTTTTGTTTTCCACTTTGTTTCATATAAGTTTATACTCATTATAAAGTTAATGAAGCAAAATTTTTATTTTCAAAAAATTGAAATTTAACATATTTATGTAATAACTTACTAGTAATATATTTAATTAAATACTGTAGAATGAAAACTTGGCTTGGATGAGCCCGTCGACCCAAATCAGGCCCCTGTTTGAATTCAGAGACCATCTTAACCGAGACCAGCCATGGCTAGAACTGAACTTAAACATTGCATTTAGGATCGAGCCTTGTTCACCTCTGCTAGCAAGGACCACAATCCAAATAGCGGTCATGAACCAAGCCAAATATTTCTAGTGAATTTGATGGACCAGTTAGTTTAGAAATCGGTTATTAGCGTATGGAGATACATTAGTCCCTATTTTACATTATACAACACATGGAAAACTGCAAGGGTGAGATGAGTGAGGGAGTCGACAAAAAGTAGACTTGGCGATCTAGGATCCAATGTAAGGTAAACAGGTTGATCTGGGTGAAAGTCTTTTGTATTCTGGTTTTCACTAGGCAGTAACATACCAGAGAACAGGTTGCAATGGGCAGCCTAAATACTAGTTGAATTTTAAAGGTAAGAAGTAAGAAAGGGTCAATAAATCCTCAAAAACATTCAAACGGACTATATGTTTACTATAACCAGGAACAGGTCACTAGTTTTTATTTTTTAATTTTTTTTTCGGTCAAAACAGAAGCAAAATAAATTGATTTTCTAATTGTGTCAAAAACTGGTACAATATATAATACTAAACATATGGAGTAAATTTCACATCTATTGAAAAAATTAATAGTTGACCTCTCTTAGGAACGGTACAACCTGTATTTGGTGGCGTTTAATTGATTCAACTGCTTTAACAGCAAATGAGTCATCCTCGGGTAATAAGCAATAGGATCAGATAATAGAGGATGTGGAAGATTGAGCACACCTTCAAGAGTTGCATGAAGACAATAAGCCGAATATGTGATGTGATATCCACCTTCTTGCACGATTAAGATTCGTCCATTGCTGTGATCATCTGCTAGATTGTGAATTATCTTCCCAATGTCTCTATAACCCTCCATGGTCAAACACTGTCTTCCATTTGGATCAAACTGCAAATATTAGTTGTTAAACTTCATGTTAATTTTTAAATCACAAAGATAAGAGATTATTTAATCATTATCACGCTTGATGTAGCTGATTAAATTTCCTAGAGAATTAACAATTAAAAGTAAAGGTATTTAACCTCAAAAGGTCAATTGTGCCTCCATCTTTGGATCAAAAGAAGTATTTCTTATAAGATACACTAGGAAATTGGCAAATAACAGGGTTAAGTGAAAGGTGATTTGGGTTGTGATATATCTCAAATGAGTCGAATATAAACGGAAAAAATAGCTTAAACAGATTGGGTCAGATGGGTTAAAAGTTGCCAAAAATCTATTCTTCAAGCATATAGCTATTCATAGAAGTTTTAAAAACCACAGAAAAATTCTTAAGCAGTTACAACCAAAACCGCTTTGACCACCATCCCTGTTTTATCACCCTTGCATATTATCATAAAAAATAATAACTTACTGCACTTGAATCTTGGCCTACAACAAAACCATCATATCAGGGTCAAACTTCCTAACAGCAGGGGCAACCACCTCAGTCATCGCATACTTGTATCCCTTATCCCCTGTTCCATTTGGTAAAGGTACATTTAAATTATACCCAAACCCTGCTCCTTCACCAAGCTCATTTATACCTCCACTTTGAGGATGAGATGGGCCCCAAGAACCATGATTCATATGAAGAGAAACAGTAAGAACTTTATCAGAATGGTAAAATCCTTCTGCAGTTCCATTGCCATAGTGAACGTCGATATCAATAACTGCAACCCTTTTGCAACCCGAATCCAAAGCATATTGAACCGCAATACCCGCATTGTTTAGGAAGCAGTAGCCATCAGCTTGAGTAGGTTGAGCATGATGACCAGGTGGTCTAACCAGTGCATAACATAATTTACCATGTCCATCAAGTATATACTTCATTGCTGAAAGTGTAGTGCCAGCAGCTAGCAGTGCAGCATTCCATGATCCAATCTTCAGAAACGTTCCACTACAAAGTGTCTTTCCACCATTTGTATCTGCTTCGACTAGGGAATCGATATATTCTGTTTAATTACCATACATGTTGTAATATCAGGTACATGATTCAGTCCAGCAATCAAAACAAGAACATAGGTAATATGAGGGGTTATGTTGGATCTAGAAAGGCTGGTGCAACCAAAACCAAATCACTTAGACTATTTTGGTGCAACTAATAAAGGACTTCCGAAGCTAAGTGTGGAACTTCCGAAGGAAAAGGAGCTCTTCCGAAGACAAAGTGTAAGATCAACTTCCAAAGGAAAACTCCAACTTCCGAAGACAAAGTATTCACTTCCGAAGATCAAGACTTAGAGTGAAAGATCAGAAGTCAACTTTCGAAGTATGAAAGAAGTCCTCAAGCCTCGAAAGAATAGAAGCCTCTTCCGAAGTATAAGTGGCTTTGGAAGAACTTGTTTTTCCGAAGCCAACTTACCTTCGGAAGACACTACTATTATCCAGTGGAGATAAGTATGGTCTTTCTGACACTCCGCTGCAGACCTCTGAGATACTGCATGGCGTTTTCTCAAAAGCCATGTAGTTGACCATACTTTATTCCATTGTTTACCTTTATCAGTTAGTACAGTTGCCAACTTTAGTTGGTGACAAAAGGTAAGTCATGGACATGTCATGACTACCATATCTTAGATAATACTTTATCTAAGATAATACTTTATCTAAGATACCTTAACTTTAGCATTATAGTATATGCTTTAGTCTTAGGTTTCCAGCTGGTATCAAAGTATATCCGGCTGTAGGATCTAGTATATATAGTTTCTCATTGTAACTCTTGTTGTATGCTTGTAAGAGTCTTGTAATACTTTGCGTTGAGAAGTAATATATACAAGTGCCTTGAAAATTATTTCTTTGTATTCTTTGCTACTTATTATATTATTATCAACTCTTAGAAGAGACTCTACTTCATCTGATCTGAGTGTAGTATAAGGGAGTTTGAGAGAAATCCAAGTGTTAAGTGACAAAACCCGATCCTGCAGGTTAGATTATACATGATTTAATTACACAAAAAGTATACTTGGAAAATGAAGTTAAGGTTGTAATTTTGAGGTCAAATTATTACAAACCTAACTTTGACAACTATGCATTTGTTGTTCTGTTGCTAGCTGATAAAGGCCCAATTAAAGTATATGTTAGAAGAGGAAAACGGGCCACAGAAGCTGCCTATATGGGCCAACTGAATTTTGTTTTCGGGCTTAAGCTGGATCCATTTAGTCAAGGAGTTAGCAGTGAACTGGAAGAGTGGGGAGCAGTTAATATGCTTAATTATTAGTGGGAAGATTGAAGGTTGTGTAGCTGTTCCAATTCCTGCTTTAAGAAGCAATTACTAAATGTCATGGGTTATTGTTTTATGAATGGTAGGTTAGTGGTTTCATTACCAAAGAAGTGTGTAATTGTGACATTGCCCCTCTCGAATCAGGCTGTTGATCTCAATTTAAATAAATGTCTCCTGCTTGAATTTTAGCTTTTATAACCTTGATTCCATTGCCGCGAAATCGAAGATGTTTCAAAAACGGAACAGTTCTAAGGGCAGCGGCTCAAACCCAGACCAAATCGCTGCTCAATTAGTTGCCATCTCTGCAAAGTTGGAGTCCATACATTCAATTAAGGAAGCGATTGCAGCCTTGAAAGGAGATCGATCTAAGGGCAACAAGTTTGACGATAGGGAGAGCTCGTGGAGGGAAACGGTATTATCATGTACCCGACGAAGAAAAGGTAGAAATAGCCTCCATGCACCTAGAGGGAGACGCTTAAGACCTTTATTCTTGGCTTTCAAATGATCACTCCTTGACTTTCTGGGAAGAGTTAGTGTAAGCCTTCACCAAAAACTTTAGTCCAGCCGAGTTTCAAAATCCAGATGAATACCTATGTAGCATTACACAAACTGCATCAGTGTAGGGATATCATCAAGAATTAGTCAAGTGGTCTTTGCGGGTTTCGAACTGGCTTGACCATGGTTTGTTAGGGGTTTTCCTTGACGGGTTGAAGGAAAAATATATAGCTATGTGAGGATACACAAACCATGAACTATTTACAACTCTATGAATCTTGCTTTGGAATTTAAGTCCAAATCCAACAAACACTGACTTGTAAAGAGTTCTATCTGGCACCAAATTTCCAAACCACCACCACCACTTAATTCCAAAACAGCTACACCTTACATTCCTCAACCCTCTAACCAACCAAAAACTCCATTCACAATTTTGGACACCCAAAAACAAAACTGTTATTTAAGGGGTGAGTGCTTTAATTGTCAGGAGAAATATCGTCCGAGGCATTGATGTAAAGCGGGCATGCTGAAAAAGTTAGAAGTCGATGAGGACTTAGTGGAGCAGCAGGGAACTGAAATTCCTAATAATAATGAGACACAAGAGGAGACATCAGAGATCAATTTACATGCTATTCTCGAGAAATCACATCCTACAACGATGAAAGTCTATGGTATGTTAAATTCTTCTGAGATTTTAATTTTTATTGACGGGGTTCCACCCACAATTTTATTGCAGATTGTTTGGTGAAAAAGCTTAAACTTGAGACTCGGGTTCAAATAAGTAATGGAGATGTAATCCTATGTGGCCAGATTTGCAAAAATCTTTCTGCACAGGTTAATGATTTGAAGATTATTCAAGACTTCCATCCATTTCCAATTGGAGGAGCTGATTTAGTTTTGTGTATTTAATGGCTAGCCACCTTGAATACGATTCAAGCAAATTGGAAAGAATTATTTTGTGATTTTCACTATCGACAGGAAGCGATACAAGTTGCAAGGCCTTGAATCAGACCTCAAAATCATCTAGCTTCCAACATTTAGCTATCGAACCAATAAGCAACCCACAAATTCCAACTCCACTACAACCTATTATCGACAAATACCTCACTGTTTTTGATAAACCCAAAACCGGCCCACTCAATCCCCCTAGTTCCCATCGCACCATCACCTAATATCCGACCCTACCGATACCCCTATTCGCAAAAAAAAACGAAATGGAGAAACAAGTCAACGCACTTTTGATAGTCGGGTTTAATCAATCAAGTAAAAGTCCATTTTCGAGCCCAGTGTTGATAGTAAAAAAGAAATATAATACTTGGAGAATGTGTGTCGATTATCGAGCCCTTAACAAGATAATGGTAGCCGACAAGTATCCCATTCTGAATATTGACGGTTTAGGGTATGAATTGTATGGTGCAACTATATTCTCATTTCTCGAAGCTTGATTTATGATCTGGGTATTACCAAATTAGAGTGACTACTCAGAATGTTGCAAAAACATCTTTTAGTACTCATTCAAGGTACTAAAAGTTTAAGGTCGTGCCATTTGGGTTGACAAATGCGCCTTCCACTTTTCAAGCTATTATGAACGATTTATTTCGCCTCTTTTACGTCGTTTCATACCTGAATTTTGATGACATCTTGGTTTACAGCCATACCATGGAGCAGCACTGATCTCACTTGGAGAAAGGTTTGTGCCTTGCAACTTTAACTACCTAGCTCGAGTGTATTTTATCTTCACATATTCTAGAAAGTATGGGCTTGATCCATTGGACATTTGGACAACAATATTTAGAATTTGTAATGTACTAAGATGAGAATTCAATTATTAAGACACTTTCATTTAGTTGAGTTTACTTAGCATGCTTATTTGTTTGTTGTTATGTTGATTACACTAAGATAGGGATGATATTAATGACTTTAGCATCATCAACTAATAGTTGTTTGAGATTCACAACAAAACCAAGGGACTTAAATTAAGATCTTAAAATAGGTTAGGAAGTACGTAGTGCAGGCTTGTAAAAGGTAATCTAATTCCTAAGCTTATCGAATGGTGGATTCCAAGGGTTAATTTGAAGTTTGATTCAAAATTAAACATATGTTGGCAGCTGAGGAATATATTACTAGATCAAGTCAGCTTTGGTAAGAGTTGACCTTTTGTGGATAGCTTAAAACACTTTTACCAACATAGTGTAGACAAGTTAGTCAAATGCTAGCTTTGGTGTAGCATGACCAACCGTTGGTTCGGGCAATCAACCTTGGTGCTTGTCTTGCAATTGGTGTAAAACAAAACAAAGGTCGATTTACCAAAGCTTACCTTAATGGCCAAAAGTTGATCATCAAACGCTAATGATTAAAATCTGATAAAAACTTTTTTTAAAATTTTTATTTCATGACAGGGTATGCATGAACTGCCTTGCACGACTATTACGTATGACTTAACTGTTTTTCTCGTAAATAACGAAAAAAGTTTCGATTTTTGTTAAAGGGTGTAGTTATACCGGTAAACTAACTGCTTATGAGAAGATCTAACATTATCTCAGACAGAAGTTGATCTCAATGCAGAACACTATTGCTATCAAATTCCCAAACAAACATTCACAAGTGCTATGTGCTCAAGTTTTGTGCCTAAGATTCTAGGATTATCTCAAATTCAATTTTATGTAACCTAAGACATCTATATCGTCATAATACTTCTTTTGGAAAAGTGAACTAAACATAACCCAATTTATCATCCGAGATCCAATTGATCATCAATCACTGTTGAAAACAGGTATTCCCGAAAAAATTGTGCATTTGTTATTCTTCCTAGCACACAGTTCACTCACCAACAAGTCCTATGTTATTGTAGGAAATTAAAACATAAAAGTTTGACATTAAAGATGAGTATGCTTGACATCAAAAGTACAACTTTTTCTTCTTTAAGAGCAAATCAAGAAAGTGTTATCTTCAAGTTGATACACGAACCCACCAAAACAATTAACACATCCTAAACTTGACAGGAAATCATATGATGTTGTAAGGGTTTAATGATGAAATCGTGCATCTAAATGTTTCTGATTATGAGAGAAAACTAGCTTGAGAGGAAACATGTAAGTAAAAGTGAGGGTTACCTTGAGTATGAAAAGAGAGCAATTGGGAGATGGTAGCAGGGGTGGAAGAATGCCATGAGATGAAGGGGGAAATGGGGCCTCTTTTGAGGATGGAGAGCATGTTTCTGACCCTGTCGGAGTTCTCGGGATGCTTTTCGAGGACGTCGAGGAAGCCAGGGTCTGTTCCGGAGTCGAATACACCATTGCCGGTGTCATGATGGAGCATACCATCGTCCCAAAATACGTTAATGTCACCGCCTGTTGCCGGAGAAGAAGGGTGTTTCGATTGGTGGCTTTGAGATTGCTGGTGGTCGGACATGATGACTGCAGTCACAAGTGCTGCGACTTGTTACTTTCTAAAGGCTTTTCATCAATTGGGTCGCGGGTTCAAACTCTAAGCCCAACTTTATCTTTTTGTGTCTCTTGTTTTACTTTTCTATGTTTTTTTAAAATTAAATTGCTTTATTTAAATAATTTTGTTGTAACATGCGTGTAAAAATACCGAATTTGTGAACTCGAAAACTTTTGCATTACTTTCGATGTGTTTTTTATTCTAAGTTTTGGTTCCCGTAAGCAAATATATTCAACTTCATACGCTCCCTTTTTTGGACTCAACCACGTCGATTTAACTGTTGTAGCCGGGTTTGCTACAACGTTTTGACGGTGGTTATGACCATTGCAAGAGTGCCTTTTCTCACTTTTTTTACGTAATAAACTGTTAGGTCTAGAATCTGTAGATCTAGTCATTTTGTATAGGCTTAGTACTTGAATCAATATTTGTAATGAACCTTTATAATTCATTATTATGTATGCATTAAATATATAGGTTAACCCATTTATATATGTGTTGATGTATGTATGGTTGCAGGTACAAACATAATACTTGATCAATTTTGAAATTGACCAAGTGTAAGAAACATCTACGGATGAACAAATTAGTCTTCCGTAGATGTATATCTTACAAGTAACAATACATCCGAAGATCATCTGCGGATGAACAACAAGCCACCTTCGGAAGAACAAGTTACCTTCGGAAGAACAATACCTTCGGAAGAACAATATCTTCGGAAGAACAAGTTACCTTCGGAAGAACAAGTTACCTTCGGAAGAATATTATCTACGGAAGAACAAAATTTCTACTGAAGACAATATTCCTGCGGAGACCAAACACTTGTGTTATCCAAGTGGTACAAGTCAACAAGTCAACAAGTCAACAAGGCGGTTATACGAATCCCGAGAAATCCGTTGATTCCTTATCAGAAACAAATCAAATCCCAAGAGATCCGGTGTTTCCTATAACTGAAACATCTGTCTATAAATATGGATCCTAGGTTTCGATTCAAGCACGATTGAAAACAGACGATTGATTGATTGAGAACAGCAACAGCATTACAGCAATCATCAAAAGTCTTTCGATCATCATAACATATACAAACATCATAGCATTCATTGTTTCATTCTTTTGTAATCTTCAATACATTATAATAAAACATTAATTAATCTTTAATTGTGTTTTGTGTCGTGTGTTCTTGATATTTCATTGACATTGAATGTTGTTTAAATACAATTAAACCAAATCAACGTTAATTCCGCTAACGTTGACTTGAAATCAATTCTCACTGATAATTCCTGTCGACGATCCTTGGATTCACAGGTGGTATCAGAGCCAAGTGCTCATTGATTTAGATCAATTGATCTATCAGTGTTAGTTGTGTTTAATTGTGTTTGTTTTCGTTTACCAATCTATATTCAAATCAATTGAATAGTAGATCCTGTAAACATCATGAGCAACTTCAGTGGTTCATCTTACCAACCCCCGAAGTTAGAAACAAAAGCAGATTTTAAGTCATGGAAAATCAAGTTCAGGAATCATGTAAACTATACTGATTCTGACTTGTGGATTTCCATTACTGAAGGTCCTTATATTCCACCCACTCTTGGGCCGGATTATAATGACAAAAATCAACCAATCAGCACAAAAGATCTATCACCTGATGATGTCAAAAAGGTTAAAGTCGATATAAAAGCATACAGTCTGCTTAGTATGGCCTTACCTGAAGAGATATTAATCAGGTGTGAGAACTACAAAACAGCTCACTCCTTATGGAAGATTCTTCACACTCTCTGCGAAGGGAGTGATGAGATAAGAAGCATAAGGAGAGACACCCTCAGATCACAATATGAAACCTTTCATCATATTGAGGGTGAATCAATTCCTCAGCAACTTCATAGATTCATGCAGTTAGTCACTGAGATGAATATTCTAGAGTTGAAGTATACTAGTGAGGAATTAAACAAGAAGATGCTCCACACTTTGCCAGAAAGTTGGAAGCATACTGTGTCCATGTTCAAAAATACTATAGATCTGAAAGCAACTGGTTTAGATACTCTGGTTGCAAAAGTGGAAGCTCTTGAAATGGATGAAAAATCAAGAAACAAGAGTGTGAGAACTCATGTCTCACCCTATCACTTCAAAGAAACAAATAATGTTGGAAGTGCATTTATTTCAAATAATGAAAGTGATAGCTCTTGTGTTAGGAGTGATGATGAGGAAGTTAGCTTTTATGCTTCAAAACCCTCAAAGAAATCATCTCAAGACAAGCAGCAGAAGAATAAAGGGAGAACTACTGATAGACAAGATACATCTTCAGCAACAACTAAGTCTTCCTTTTCAGCAAATCAGTCAGAACCAATAACTGTGATATTGGATTCTGAAGAACAAAGAGCAGCCTTTGCAGCTTTTAGTTCAAGTTTTCAAGCATACCTGGGAAGCTCTCTAACATCAGCCAATATCTGTCAACAAGATTTAGAAGAACTACCCCCAGATGTAGTGGAAGAGATGGATCTACAATGGCAGATGGCCATGATTGCTTATAGAGCTAAGCAATATCTCAGGAGAAACAAGAACTTGGCTTCAGCAAGCAGAACATCAAAGATTGGTGTTGACAAATCAAAGTAAGGTGCTACAAATGCAATCTCTATGGACACTTCTCAAGAGAATGCAATCAACAGTCTTATCCAGAGATGAGACAACATCAGCAGCATCAACAACATCAGATTCAAGCAAATCAACAATCTTCACAAAGACCTCTGCACAAGCAATCTCAACTGATGAATACTTCCCCACCAGCCACCAAAGAATCAGCAGGACCAAGTAACTCAAAGGAGTCAGGGCTGATCATACTTCAAGATGGAACGTGTGACTGGAGTCTTTATGAGAAGGAAGTTTTGGAAGAAAATCAAGCATTGATGGCTCATATGGATCAAACAGTGCCACCAATGGCAAAAGAGGTAAAAGAAAGATTGTGTTCATCAACTTGTGTTGAGGAAGTTGAACGATATAGAGTCCATGCTCAACAGTTGGCTGATAAAGTAAAAGAAACAATGATTTTGAATGAATCTCATGTTAGAAAACATAAACTATATCAAATAAAAATTAATTCTTTACAAAAGGATTTAGAAAAATTTGTTTCTGAAAATTATAGCCTGAAAGCCCAAGTTGAGCATTTGACCACTTCCTTAACAAAATCCATGGCTGATCATGCATCAACTGAAGTGAAACTTCAGAAGTTTCAATTATCATCTCAGCAATATGAGAAATTATTATCTTCTCATATTGAATCAAAGAAAAGGTCTGGGTTGGGTTATAATGCGGTTGCACCACCTATAAATGATAATTACACATCCTTACCAACAACAATGACAAACACTCTGTCAAATCATTTTGTGCCTAGCACCAAATTTGAAATAGATTCATCTAAAACTAAAATTTATGATAAAGTTGAGGTGAGTGAAACTGAATCATCTGAATCAGAATCATTAGATCAAAATGATTCAGAATTTGATTATGATAATGTGATGACTTGGATGATTCTGATGAACATGATGTTGATCAAACAAGCACTGGTAAAAATTATCAATTGAAAGGCCATATTCCAAAGTGCTTGAAGAAACAAAGTTGCCATATCCTCCTAAACAAAGAAACATGCTGAAGACCATCTGCAAGAGGATAGCTCAATTGAATGAAGGTCTTCAAGAACTAAGTATGCAAGAATCCTCCAAGAAATTATCTGATGCATCTGTCATCACTGAGGAAAGAGGAAAATTCAAAGGAAGGAACAAGGCATCAGCAGATCATCAACTGAACAAGAAAACTTCAGCAGCTGATCTACGGAAGAGAAATGTGCACAAAAATGAAAAAGCTGAAGCACATTCAAAGCTAAAGAAGAAAGAGCAACTACAAAAATCAGCAAACAAAAGGAATGATTCTGAGAAAGAATCAGAAGAAAGTATTGCAAATGGTGTGATATGAAAAATCACAACACTGAAGATTGTTACTTCAGCAGTTATTGTTCTATTTGCAATATGAACAATCATATGACTGCTGATTGTTACTTCAACAAACATTGCTCTATTTGTAACAAAAATAATCATTCCACACAGGAATGTTATTTCAACAAAAGGAACAAGATAAAAGGATCAAAGAAGAAAGAATCAGACAAATCTGAATCAGATTCACAATCCACAGATTCAGCAAAGGTTGCAAAACTGAAGAAGCATGAACAAAAATCAAAGGCAAAACCAAAGGACAAATCAGCATCAAGTGTTAAAATACTGAAGAAAAGATCAACTTTTCAGCAGTCAAAACACCACACAAAAGAGTGGATTTGTCTGACAAGGAATCAAAGGATGATGATTCATTCTTTGATAATTTGAAAAAGGCATTCATATCCCTCTTTCAAAAACAAAAGACAGTGAAACATTTAAAGGTTCACTATCAAAACAAAAGAATCAAACAAATGAAGTTGATCTAAGTAAAGCAGACAATATGAATCATGAATCTACTTCATCAACATCCCTTTCAGCAGAATCATCCTCATCCAAATCAAATAATCAAATCTGAAACAGAAACTTCAAAAATATTCTTGAAAGAGTAACTGTTTTAGATCCTGTTGACAAACCCAAGATCACTAAGGCTTGGGTTGTCACTTCTAACTGATTTTCTTTTCTGATTGCAGGAACAATATTGGAGAGCTGACAACATGTGGTATGTTGACAGTGGTTGTTCCAGGCATATGACAGGAAACTGTTCTCTTCTCCATGACTTCAAACATAAAAATGCTTCTTATGTGGCATTTGGTGGGGATAAAAAGGGAGGTAAAATTGTTGGTGAAGGAATGATAACCAATGGTGTACTTAAATTTGATAAAGTAAATTACTGTAAAAACTTACAGTATAATTTACTTAGTGTATCTCAAATCTGTGATCAAAATTACACTACAATGTTTGATGACACTAACTGTTACATTCTTAAGCCAGGATTTATTGTCCCAGAAGATTGGATTCTCCTCAAAGCAGCAAGAAAAGGAAACACTTATGTGTTGGATATGAACAACACTTCTCTCACAAAACATGAAACTTGTCTTATTTCTAAACTTTCAGAAGATTTGTCACAATTATGGCATAGAAGACTTGTTCATTCTAACATGAAAAATATGAATAAATTGGTAAAACATGACCTGGTCATGGCTTACCAAATAAAGAGTTCCATTGCTCAACTCATTGCTCTTCTTGTTACAAAGGAAACAACACAGAGTGTCACATAAACAAAAAACAATCAATACTAATACTACACTACACCACTCAAATTGCTTCACATGGATCTATTTGGTCCAACCAATGTAATGAGCATTGGAAAAAGGCAATATTGTTGGTGATAGTTGATGATTTCACTAGATTTACATGGGTCTTTTTCTTAAAACAAAAGAGTGAAACATCAGAAACATTAATGGACTTTGTCATCAAGATTGAGAATCAACTTGATACAAAAGTTAAAATTTTCAGGAGTGATAATGGTACTGAATTTGTTAACTTTGAACTTGATTCTTTTTGCAGGAGCAAAGGAATTGCAAGACAATTCAGTGCACCAAGGACTCCATAACAAAATGGAGTTGCTGAACGAAGAAACAGAACTCTCATTGAAGCAGCAAGAACAATGCTAGCTGATTCACAACTGCCTATTACCTTTTGGGCTGAGGCTGTGAATACTGCATGCAATGTTTCAAAATAGAACATTAATTGTCAAAGAACTAACAAAACTCCTATGAACTCCTATTTAAAAGAAAACCTTACATAGATATCTAAGAGTATTTGGGTGTCAAGTAACTGTTTTGAACATCAAAGAGTCATTAGGAAAATTTCAGAAAAAATATGATGGTTTCTTTGTTGGATATTCTTCAACATCAAATCATATAGAGTGTATATTCCACAGCAACAAATTGTGGAAGAGACACCTAATGTATCTTTTGATGAAAATGTATTCGTTAAGTCAATTAAAGGATCATCATGGTTATTTGACATAGATGCCTTGTCTAATCTTTTAACTATGATTATTTGACAAATACAGGTTCTGATGAAGTATGCTATCCATTTGTTCCACCAATTATGACTGAAGTACCTTTTATCTGCTGATCCCCCAAGGATACATACATCTACAAGTGCCAACAATTCAACCGAAGCAGATACTACATGTGGAACTGAACAAAATGCATCAGTAGAAGCTCCTACGGAAGCACAAAAAAATGCATCAGTAGAAGCTACTACGGAAGAACAAAATGCTCAGGAGAAGCTCCTTCAGAACAGCATGCATCAGGAGAAGCTTGTTCGGAAGAACAGCATGCATCAGAAGAAATTCCTTCGGAAGATCAACATGTATCCGGAGAACTTCCTTCGGAAGAACAAAATGTTTCCGGAGCAGCTCCTACGGAAGAACAAAATACTTCCGCAGCAGTTCTGCGGAAGAGCAAATTCCAACTGCTGATACTTCTGAAGCTCAATCAACAGAGACTCAATTTGATTACTTCTTGAATTCTCAAATTGAGATGAATCAGTCAGAGGCAATGGAAATGACTAATCTGGAATCATCTATTCCAGTTGAGTCAACTCCCCTCAATGAGAATTCATAAGTCTCATCCACTTAACAATATCATTGGCAATCCTGAAAAGAGAACTACAAGAGC
>JACVEC010000376.1:0-57824 GCA_025215565.1 Flaveria ramosissima | reverse complement strand
CATGAAAAACGAAGTTTCCAAAGATTCTCGTGTTATTTATAGTTTTTCCTTAAGGGGCCTAGTTGCTTGAGTGGGTCTAATCTTTCCAAAAAATCAAAATTTTCATGATTAAATATATCATTCAGTGTTAGATGATCAAAATTCAGAACACTAAACTCGGATTTTTTCCAGCTAATTTTATTTTCACATGCTTCATTATTTACTCTTCTTTACTTGGTCTTATGTTACAGCGCTGATTGTGGGAACTCCCTTTGTTGTTGTCCCATCTACTTCCAATGAACTGGATGATACTGACCCAACAGAGTTGAACAACCAAGGTCAATGAATATTTGCCTTTCTGGTTCATGTTCATTTATCATTTATAATAGATGATTATAAAATTTCTGGATTTTTAATTCTAAAATGACTGATATCTATAGTGAGTTCGTCTTCATGTTCCTATAACTCCATTTTTTCGGATGTGGTTTTGCAGTCTTTCAAGGGCTTTGCAGTGCCCTACATTCTCTAGATCAGGGCTTGGTTTGCTCATCCAGATGTAATACAGAGACTATGAGAGAGACACCATTTCAGTGTTACTACATACTTCTGCCATCAAATAATGGAGTGATGCTGCTCAGGGTGAGTTACGTTTCCATGTACTGGTGCTAGTGAAATTGGTGGGTCAGATAACAGATCGAGATGGGTTCATGTCAATACGGACCCGGTCAGGTCAGGTTGATTGGCCAGTAAATGTCAGTCTTTTTTGCTTTAATTTTTTATATAACTAATTGTATCAAATATGATTAAAAACTGTATCATCATAAATTGGCTGTAAGCATCAAATAAAGGTTGGGTCATTTTTCACTCATTTGACACATTTACTTTTAAATGGGTTAATTCAGGTTATGGTTTTTTTCTAACAGGCCAAATGGGTAAATGTAAAAGGATTAGCTTAATGGGAATGGGGTCAATGGGTTGAAAGTTACCTGTCTTGTTGATCTTTCTCTTTCTTTATGATTCTCTTAAATTTTATGAGTCCTGCAGAGGCTTGCAGGATCAGAAGAATTGATACCTATCGTTGATGTTAGTCGATTTGACTTCACAGAAGCTAAGGATATTAGAGAATCTGTAAAAGCTTCTTTACTTGAGGTTGGATCTTAACAATTGCTAGCTCATATAGCACCAATTATATATGGCAATCTAGACCCATTTACATAGTAATGGCTCGATTTTGTTTGTCTTATACTGGGTCACAGAAGCTAAGGATATTAGAGTATCTGTAAAAGCTTCTTTACTTGAGGTTGGATCTTAACAATTGCTAGCTCATATAGCACCAATTATATTAGAAATGGATAAAAAGTGTTTGGAAGTCATGTTCATTTTGACCCGAACTGAAAATTGTTCTTGCGACCCTTTACCTAAATGCCAAACGTGGCCATTTTGCCATCACTCCAAGTATAGAACTTTTAATGATTATTAGTTGTTTGACAAATTAGTTATCTATTTGTGAAAAGTAAGAAGCTTTTTAAAATCCTAAAATAGTTGATTTAATTACGAGAATGCTTCCTATGTCATATGTGGCCTCTACATGTTATATGCCATAACACATGCCAATTTTATATTCAATTATGTTTCTCAGATTGAAGTAAATGACTACAATCCCATCCGACATGAAAGAGGATTTCATCAAAAACTAAATGTGCTTGTTAAAGAAAGCTTGCATTTTGGGTATATAGCTATTCTTTTAGCACAGCGGTGGCAATTTCTACCCATTCACTTATAACGGGCTACTTTCCTTCTTTTTAATATTTTAAATTGGTCAAATAAAAATAGTTAGCTGTAAGGAGAATGCATTGAATATCTCCCACCAAAATCTATATCTAATGCATACAGCCTGCTAAATCGTTTTCTTTAAAACTTATATAACTGTTGTATTACCAATGTTTTTGTAATCAACACACATTATTTATACTAACTAAAAGATTTACAAATTAAGTTTGTGGGTCAACCTGACCCTGTTATTCAACCTGCCCTTCAAAGTGGAGGATCAGTACTGACCCTTGGTTATATGCTTCCAGGTCATTACCTGCCAAATCAGAAGAGTTGCCTCCTGACCCAACTTCAACTCAAGCAGATACTGTAAATGAATCTGTATCGTTAACACAATCATCGGGTAACTTAGCCTTTAAAGAGGAAATCCAACCGTTGGATTTGAGATCTGGACAAGATAAAATCACAGCACGTATAACAGAAGAATGGGAGCAACTAATTGTCAGTGAAATCCCAAACATCAAATCTCCCACTTGTGTTTCCAAACAAAAGTTGGATAATTCGGTCATTTTACCACTTGAGAGTAATAAGCCATTAGATGAAAAAACATCAAGGATACTAGAGAGGCTAGAAGTACCAAGAAAGCTAAAAGCTAAAGTAGCTTCACCAGTCACTACGTCAAGCAGTGCCCCTGTTGATGCATGCATGTTGACAAAGAAGCCTCTCATCCCATTTCAACCAACTCAGAATTCGGTTATAGGAACAGTTGTAAGCCAGCCAATGAAACCCAACTTCCAAAGGCTGAAAAGGAGAAAATAAATAGATTGGCCACACCAGCTGTGATGTCTGAGCTTCTCTTGCTGCCTTCTTTACAAGTAAGTGTTTTTCCAACTTCTTTTAGTACACTTTCTTTTTGCATGCACATGCCCAATGATTTGTCTTCTGTGAAACTAGAAACTGCATTTCTGCATATCGATAATCAGGTGATCCTTTTGGAAATTAGTATTGGTTTTCAATTGCTATATTGAAAATACTAGTAAAGGGAAAGACCGAAATGCTTTTTTAATGAACTTGACGAAAATATTGACGAAATGAATTTGGCCTGCTTTCGAGATGCAGCTTCATCACTAATCCAATAAAGTCAACCACACTAAACCGTAACTCATAGTCATAAATACAAAGCTATCTAATTATGGATATAATACAGTTTCTACTTTTAGGGTATGAAATATAAGTGTGTATTTATGTGTGTATATATATATAGGATAGAGAACGAATGTTAACTCTTGTTTATTGTGATAACACATTAACCCAACTAGTGGTCCACAGCAAGCCACGTTGTCACTATAAGTTGGAGTTACAGTGGTAAAACTAGTGGTTCACAATGGGCATTAAATTTTTTCTTTAATCGAATTAAAGATATCAAAACGATCTATTTAATGATGTAATTTGTATAAAAGAATAACATCATACATAAAAGTTAAGAATGCTTAAAAAGAGGGTGAAGGTTTTTTAAAAAGGGAAGGGGGGGGGGGGGTTGTTACACAGTGGTGTAACGCGATGGTTACTTACACTGCATAATTATGGTGTAACTGTTCGTTACATAGTGTTAACAGGTTATCGCAATAAAGGTGGGTTAACAACCGTTCATTCTCCTATACACACACATACATGCATATAGGGATAGGATAAAATAGAAAGAAAGTTTTGGTAAAAAGAGTAAAATAAGGAGAGGATGATACATGTCCTATTTTTAGCTCCTCATCTTCTCCATGAATCTTGTTTTCTCCCTTCCTTCCTCACTACCATGTATACCCAAACTTCCTTTTTACAAGATCTTCACTCTGTGCGCGTGAGCATGAGTGTGTTTTAATATCCTCAGTTACTTATTGCAATACATTTATTAAAATCTGGAATACTAATATTGCTATGTTACTCTAATTCATGTCATTCTACTTTCACTCTTTTACTCATTATAACACCCTAGTTTTTTTCACTCATTATAGCATTCAACGTCTACTATTAGGACAAGTGAAAAGTTATAATGAATAAAATAGTGAAAATAGGGTGATTTTGATGCCATTAACCCTTAAAACTGTTCAAGTAGTATAGTGTTCAGTTGCTTTCCAAATAGTGACCAATCATGGGTTTAGAAACAAGGAGTTAATTATTAGAAACCGCAAAAGTAGAAGATATAAAAAATCTGAAATTTCCTTTCCAAATCCAGGAGTTAAGTAATCATGGGTTTAACCTGCAAAAGTATGATAGTACAGTCACTAAATTTTTAGTCAAAACCCAATCTTGAGTCTCTGACTGCCCAAAAGAAAGCGAAACATAAACATTTTAATATATAAAGGTTAAGAAGTTTTACTAATTCACAGTGGTCTTACTGGAGATGGTTGAATTAGATCAATGTTATTGTTTGGGTCAAAACAACGCAAGCAAATTAGATCACGCGTCAACCATAATTTTCAAAAAATGAAGCTACTTTTGTTTGGTGGATAAAGGATGATGCATTATAACCTAACACACTATTATTAACTCTTACCTGTTCATATGTCTATTGTGCTGCATTGAACGTAAGATCAGTACGCAAATTCTTTGATCAAGGTTTTAATTTCTAAAATTCATAAAGGACTGTTCAT
This sequence comes from Flaveria ramosissima, assembly GCA_025215565.1. Lineage (NCBI taxonomy): Eukaryota > Viridiplantae > Streptophyta > Magnoliopsida > Asterales > Asteraceae > Flaveria > Flaveria ramosissima. Next base: position 53,430 of record JACVEC010000376.1, on the reverse strand, counting down.
TTATCTACAGAGTTGTATTGAGCTTAAGATTATCAAACAACTCTGAGAAGAAAACAGGGATTTGTGAGTATGAGATCTTAGTAATATCTTACAGGAAAAAATATCATAAAACTAAATGTTTGAAGACAAGATCTGTGAAATATTTGTGTGGGTTTATTACATCAAAATGCGAGTTTTTTTAATGCCACATTAAAATGCGACTTACTTTCACCTTATTGTCGTTGCAAGTAACAAAACATATTATCTTTCCATTCTATGTAACATAATTCCATTTTTTTAACTGTGTATGTGACTTCCATAGCAGGTAAATGGTGACGTAGGGCACTGCCATGCAATAAGAAAACTGGCTGCCATGTCACAATTTTACCAGCTATAGGGGCTACAATGACAAAAAGTTTAAAAGTTACATTTTTGCCAGAATTCAAAACTAGTTAGAGAATTTTGTTCAAGTTTTACATTTTGAAGTAGTCTCTTTTCTATTATTTTATTATATCTTTATTAAAAATCTAGAGGGTGCAAAATGGGTGGGCGGCGGGTTGAGTCCAGACAAAACTTGCTGGGCCGGCTGCCATCCGTCAGCACTGTTTGTGACTTCATTTTACTTTATAATCTTATAAATAGTTTTTGTTTTAAATATAATTTAGTAAATAATATAGTCTAATAAATAAAACAATTCAGGACCTTAGTAGCTGAAATGCACGTAGACAATTTTGACATGTTTACTTAACCTGTTCAACTTGTTTCATTTTAATTATCTTTTTCATATTTTACCCATTCGACCCATCATCAAACAGATACAACCCAGACCCCATTTCATGTGAATGGGTTGAAATTGACCATTCTATACAAATCCTAAAGGAAATAATATATACAATCTTTTCAACAGGAGGATCCACCACCAATTGTTTCAATCTGCCTGAAATACAAATCATTAGACAACAAAGTTTGTTTTAATCAATCTTGTCGGTCCATGAAAATTTACACCCTTTGAATGGTTAGGATTGTTTTGCCTCATCTGATCTAAACCGTCCAGCCTTATTAAGAGATGAAAGGGACTTTTAGAATCACTATAACTACCTCACCTTAAAAGTCAAAAGGGCATTTCCACTTGAGCCCTCCTGGTGATTTGCTGCCATGTGCTTGATTAAGGTCTTCAAAATAATAAAATGATTTAGTTTGCACGTCAATTTTTGACTCTGTGGTCTATAGATAAATTTGTACGTGTTGTTTTCATCCAAACATATATAATGGGCACCTAAATATCAAAGTTACGTATACAATTCTAAGTATAGTATCTTCATTTATTGATTTTCACGTTTGTTTAAGAGTTCTTTCTTATTTAGTGAACAAGTCGATCTGAGTTATGTTTTATCTTAAATTATCTGATAGGAGGAAATAGGTCGAAAGCCGCCTAAAATGTATTTTTTAACCCACACAAGGTTTTAAATTGCTTCATGTTAATTAGATAGATTATTAGAGAAGCAATATAGCTTGTGTTAATTTGATAAGTTGTATTTGGTTAATTAGTTGGGTTTGTTAGTTTTTTTAACAACAATTCCTAAATTTTCTAGGATAAATACACCACAACCTGCAAGGAGTAGCACCCCTAACCTTTTGGTTATGAGACACACCACTTAACCATCAGGATGTCCCCTTAGGGACAAAAGGATGTTTGGGGTGGGGGTTGAACTCGCTTCAAGCGGGTAGAAGAGTAGCATGGCTACCACCAGGGCAGGAGCCCTCTGTCAGCTGGGTTTGTTAGTGGTGACTAATGTTCTACGTAGTCATTTTAACGAGCCATCGAAAGAAATAAAAATTATTTCCAAGCAAAATATTTTCTCTAAGTTGAATAAGTTAGGAGTAGTTTAGATTAGATTTCATATAGCTTGTGTAATCATACTGTACCGCATTAACTATTAATAAAAAAATAAAATATGAACAAAAGTAGTTATGGCTCGACCTATTTCCCAACCTGCCATTTACTCTTCTTATGTGCATACTAATTAAACAATACAATGAAATGCTAATTACTGGAGAACTCTACTAAATAAAAACACATACACATTATTACTTTATTTCCAAATCTGAAAAGAAACATATACATATTGAGTCAATAATTAGGTGACTAGCTAGTATTTCTATAAACTTCCTGCCACCCACACCTAAAAAAACATATTGACAACAAATAAATTGAAGAAACAAAATTTGACCAAAAACCCAACCAAGATGATGGAAGGATGACACCAGCCATTGCTGAAGCATCTTTCTTTCTTTAATCCTACAAAGAGCTTGATGGTGGATTTCTTTTCCTTAATATATTAGTACAATTTTATCCCCACCACCTTTGCTGGCAGCCACAACAATCATGGATGTCACTATACTCCTTTCATTTTATATTACAACTCTTATACTATATTAGAAAATATGCATAGTACAGAGGATAGAGGGTGGGGTGGTGTGGGGGGTAGGGTAGTATATATGCTTCTAGAAGGTTTGAATTGATCTGATTTATTGAAGGGCAAAACAGGAAAAGAAAATTTCTTAGAAATTCTCTTTGTGAAAGTCAAACTTGGTTGATGTCTTGTGTGAGAAATCTAAAGCTAATTGTCTCAACTCCTTTGTTGGTGCTGGTGCTCCACAATAGAATACCCCTGTCAATTTGCATAATACAAGTTAGAAAGCATCACACATGATATGATGTAATCACAAACATTTTTTTTATCATTAATAATATATTCACAATGCGTTATAATCACCGTCGTTAAATCTTTTCTCTTGTGTTGTCACCAATTTGACACGAGGAAACAACTCAACCCCTACTTATCTTTGTGCGTATATATTTGTTTAATTAAATAATAAATCAGCATGGCTGATAAATACTTGCAGGAGACTAGGTGTAACCATATACCTTTTTTGGCATGATTCATCTTTCTTTGTCAATGTTGTTGATAATAATTAGCACTAATATTAATAAATCTCCACTAGTATTAAATAATGACCATTCACTATAAAGGTTGTATTTTAGCTTTTCTTGAGGCTTATCAATACCATTTGTTTAATATCTAGATTTGGAACTATTGTCATAAACTATTCCCGGTTCTAGGATATCTTTTTAGTCATAATACTTTAATATGATTCCTATTAAGACAGGATGAAAAGGACTGCTCAGAAACTATAACGCGTTTTTTGGTTTAATAAGTCAAAGTTTTTCGAAAGGCTGCGTTTTTTTTATATGTAGTAGTCAATTATATCAGTGTTTGCGGGTCAACCCAACCTATTTCAGCCTGTTTCGATAGGTACTTGTTCATGACCCGCTTCAACCCAACCCGCCCATAGTGACAACTCTACTTTATATGAGTATTTATTATGAAAAGAAAAGGAATATGAGAAAGGGTTAGTAGGACTGACCTATCCTGGAACCAGTGTGATTAAGAGCAATTCGCTTGTAAACATTCCGCCAATTAGGTTTAGCAAAATGAGACTTAACACGAGTACCCGAGACTACATCAACACCATTTTTAGCATGATTAAGTGACTGAAGCATAGTAATTAAAGCAGATCTCGCGTCACCTTCCTCATAAACACTTGTGCAATAATTATGCATCTCTATAACACCATTTTTGTCCATCTCAGCAGCCTCATTCATAACACCTTTAAACCAGTCAAACGAACCCTGTTCTCTAGTGACCCAATAGAAGTAAGCGCGTGTTGTTCTAAAGTTATTTGCACTTCTTGAATCCGATTTATTCTTCTGTAATGTGGCCCCATTTTCTAATGCATTTTCTTCTTCTTCTTTGGCTTTCATGTTATTCACAATGTCTTTCACAATACTGATCATTGGGGTTGCTCCAATTCCTAAGCCCACTAGCAACACCACCTCGTATTTTTTGTAGTCTTGTGCTGGCGCACCATATGGTCCATCGATCAAAACTCTAGGGAAACTGTCAAAAGGTTTGATCAACTTTATATACACATCCAAATTTTATAACTCTAGCTTGGGAAAAATGTCAAAATGGTTTTTTTTTATTAGTACGGGTCAAAAGAGCCCAGGCCAGGTTGACCCACAAACACCCTGTGTCCATTTTTTTTGTTTTTTCTTTAAAGAATATTACTACAGTAATAATCTAAATCCTTGAATAAAAACGCTTAAGGGTTTTGCGCATTTACATAGACTATGGATGACTTTAACCAAATGTACATAAAGGTTTTGAATATACATGGCATTTTTTAAAACTGGTCGAAACAGGCTTGGTTGACTAGCAAACACTTTGACTTTTTTTATTTCTTTGTACAAAATTATGATTAGGAAAATAATATTATTAATGTAATAATGTGAATATTTGAATAGTTTATTTAGGAGGCATCATATGCACATTTACACAGTGCAAAAGTCCAAAAACTCATACAAGTGATGTGTTGCCAACTTTTTTTTATTCTGTTAGATGTCCTTATTTGCATGACGTTGACAAAATATTCAAGGCTTGGGGTTGCAATAATATAGGCATCATGTTCTAGATACCCTTTGTATTTGATATCTTGGTTTTATATATAATTTGCAATACATATCAGTTGTCTTAAGAGGTGACAAGTAAGTGTTTTGAGGGTTAATAAGACCCGTTTCAACCCGTACAAAAGGATGTTTTGATCTGTTACCCAACCCGCCCATCTTCCCACCTTTAATATTAATATTTATGCAAATATTGAAACAGACAAACTCGCTTACTTTGGATTTTCTCCTTGGCAATCAGCTCTAAGAAGCCCACTTTTTCCATTACGTGGAGGCTGACATACCTACCAAAGACCAACAAACACATGTTAGGTGATATAATTAACAACCACGCGTGTCATAAATCGTCCTAAATTGCTAAATCTAACAATAAATAACAAAATTACATACCTCTGAAAAGACGGTTTTTAGTTGTCTGGTCCAATCACCAAGAGTCCGGATATGCACACTCAGGTAGTCATCACCTGGGGCAGATGTAATGGAAAAAGGGTGCCTGTAATGATCATTAAGTTAGTGCACTATTGTTACATGATTTATAAATATATATTTGTTTACACCCATTTTGAAGGTGCAACTTACCATTCAAATGGGGAGACAGCAGCACAGTTGACAAACATGTATTGTCCACTCTTGTATTTGAACCCTTGAGGCTTTGACATATGAAGTGCCAATACATTTCCAGGATAAACAGCCACCTTTAACACAAACAATATCTTTAGATATCTCATCTTTTTTTGTATTTTACATAAACAAATACTCTGTAAGATGGATGTGACAGTCAGGTTGGGTAACATGTCAAAATGGATTTATGCTAAAGCATGCCGGGTCATATTGGCTTGTAAACACTTAGTTGTCCTTTTTTTTGAAAAAAGTTCATAAGCATTTAATTTTGATCAAAGTAGTTATATTACTACAATAATAAAATTGGAGTAAATAATATAGGCTTTGGTCACTTTCAAAATGTTTTTGAATTGTGTCGTTTATAAGTTAAAGAATTGAAATCGCCACCTTTGATATAAAAGTTCAACCTGTGATAAGATCATACCTTAAGTATTTTGACCGGCTTAACACTGGACCGGAATGCCCTTATTAATCTCTCGCAAGCATAGAGCGAGATTGGGACTGCCAAGTACATCCATGTCTGCATCCAAAAAACATGATTTAGTTCAAAGGTTACAAACACCCTTTTGTTGTAGGAGGTTTAGAAACAATGTTTATATGATATGAGAGACCATGAAGGAACTAACCGTTTTCTTGTACCATTCCTTGGTCAGGTAAAGTTTGATCCCGTGAACTATGAGCATCACATAGACGATAACGAATAGGTGGTGGGAATACCAGAAGGCATTAAATCCGGTTAGTTTCTTTAAAAGCGGGGGCAGGTTAAGCTTGCCTCGTCTTAGCCATGGGGTTGCTAGAGTAAAAGCTATAGTCATTAGTACTACCATTATTATTCCTGTATAACCTTCTGGTTCCTTAACAAAATGCCAATAATTCTCAGCTTGATCCCCGAAAAATTGTTGCATCGGCTTATACTCTTCCTCTGTTGCGTGGATTAATCGAGGAAAGTCGCATGTTAAATGGGAAATCGCATGTAACCCAACTCCAATCGTTATTGCCACTGCAATCACCTATAACATAATAACAATGTTAAATACTCAGAATTAGTCCATCCAAACACTAAAAACTAACATTCTCAAGTTCAAATCACAATAATCACCGTAAAACATTCTTAGAAATTGCTATTTGCCTTAAATTTTTGAAGGCTACCTATTTAGCGTAAGCTTTACCTGAGTGGCTGATCAGAGGGTGTTGATGGGGTTCGTGAGTTTTAGGTTCTCACGTTTAATAAAACTTTCTCAAAAGAAATACATTTTTCAAATCTAAGAATATCAACTTACTTTGTGGAAATTAAGATTGTCATCGAATGGAACCGCAACACCCAACTTTGTCTTGTTCCTCAACCAGGTAATTGTGTTTCGGCAAACAGGTAATAGTATAATCGCCATGTTTAACTTCAACGTCTCTGCTGCACCTTTAGCTATACATACACACGGCCCCAACACCTTATATACAGCTCGATCTTTGTATTGAATGTACTTCCACGTAAACAAACCCGCCATTATTCCTATCCAAATTACAATCACCCAACATCTCTGCCAATTGTCTTGTAAAAAGTACTTAAAATCTTCATACCATCTTCTTAACGGGTTCCCGTGGTGGGTTGTTTTCAGCTTTTGGCTCAACATTTGGCTCAAATTTCTGCTTTCTCCTCTCACATTATGTGTTGGCGCTTGTAGCAATAACATCTCCAAGTTTTCAATCTGTTTAAACGTTAATTGTTAGTTATTCATCACTAAACTGAACTTCCAACCGAACTATGTCAGTATTTGTCGTGTGATTCGTAATCGTACCATGATGTAACCAACGTTGTCGGGGTCTAGTTCTTCCATGATCAATGCTGCATATTCATCTGCTTGTTTTTGAATATTTGATAACTTGTTTGCTGATGCACTTAGGCTGATAATCTGCATCACATGGGCATCAATTATTAGCAAGTGTTTTGAGACAAAATATTCTAATCTACCACTAGCTACCCACCCATTAAGTTCTTGTCCATCTTACCTAAATGTTCTACTTTGGACAAAAGGAAAACTGATTATACGATATTAAGTTATTATTAAGCATTTAAAAAATTTTCATTCTGGTAATTAAGATTTATTATTTCCGGGTTATTATATATTTAAATAACCAAATTATCATAATTCTGAACATATAACTGGTTGACTATCTTAAAAAAAACCAACGTACTTATTGATTATGTGAAAAAAAATCCATCAACCCAATTTTTGTATATAAAATATGAGAAACTTGTTTAAAATACTCCTTTGTTCCAACACTTTTTTTGAAAAAATGACTTGCTGCCAAGATTAAATTAACGTTAAGTGTTAAAAAATCAGACTTACATAGCTTTTTTAACTATATAAAACGACATGACTTGTAGTTAAAGTGGTAAAAAAGAATCAAACAACTAAAAAATCCTACATGACATTCATGTCGATCAAAAGTTGTTTACATTCCAGTAATAAACGTTTCTTATTTATTTAACAAATACATTCAAGCTTTTACGTAGGTGGTTAATTTTTCTTATAAATAACCAATACGCGTAAAAAAAAGATATATTTAATTTGCTACATACCTCTCTCACTTCGTCTTCTGTGATCCTGCCGTCGGCATCTTTATCAACCCTATATTATAAAATATTAAATTTCCATATATAAATCCACCAAAATAATAATAAAAAACATATATATTATAACAAAAATAAAATAATAAACACTAGCTCACATGTCAAAGAAAGTCTGTAGCCTTGAATCAAAACTCTGATCAGCAATCTGATCCCAAAACTCCTTCAACTGTGCTTTGTTAATCATGTCGCCGGTGATATTCCTCCGCCGTGAAAGTGAATCAAACAACTCTCCGGCGAACTCCTTTGAATCTTTATTCATCCCTACAAAATCCAAAACATATATAATAATAATAATATTAGTATTAATAATAATAATAATAACAAAAACTGTAGAAGAATATGAACAAGAAGCTATAAATCATGTGTTACCAATGCATTCACCGAACAATGACCTTGGAAGCAGGCCATTGGAGTCCTTTGTGAGCTCGTCGAACCGCTTCTCGAGGGCGGCCCAGGCCGCCCCATTGTCGTTGCTCTTGCTAATAAACTTCAGACCTTTAAGAGCATGAGCAGCGGCGGATTTAGTCCGGTCCAACCGGCTAACCGGTTGTCGTTTCGAGAACGACGTCAACCGCTTCAGCTCCTCGGACACCTGGCGGATCTTCGCCGATGCATTTCGCACGGCGGATGATCCGAAGGACGACTTTTTCTCCAGCCCTTTGGCTAGGAGGGTCAGCTCTGGATCCTCCACGTCGGCCCCGCTGGCGGTCTTTACACTATGGACCGCCACGGAGTCGTCGCGGACGTCCAGAGTGATCTCGACGTAATCGTCGTTGTTGTTGGATTTCGCACTGCTGCTGCTGCTTCCACTGTCTGGAATGTTGAAACGGGCGCCTTTACGGGCGCCTCTTTTGTTCAGCGGCCCGCTTACACTAAGTGGGCCGCTGAATGATTTTCTGTCGACTCCTACCACCTCTGTGTCAGAGTGGTAGTGATCATGGCGGTTGTAATTTTCCGATGACCCGGTTCTTCCGTCATCCGTACCCATCTTGTGCATTTGCATTCAAATCTAATGGAATGAATTGAAATTGGAATTGAAAATGAAATTGAAATTGAAATTGAAATGAAAGGGTGGGTGGATGTTTAGTTGAAGAAGTGTGAAGAATAATGGTGGGGAAATTAAGGATGAGAGGGTTTCCACTTATATTGTGAAAGCGCGTGTGAGAAATTAGGGGATAAAAATTTAAAAATAAGTCGATGGATGGGATGCTTGATTTTTTTTTGTATGAACACTTTCCATAAATGTATATTTGTTTACACCTATTTTGTGTATTCATGTATTTAAAAACTAGCTTTTATTTATATAACATACTAAATAGAATAAAATTTTGTTAATTATAAAATAATATTATAAGGTAAATATGATTAAAACTAGATATGAATAATGATTATAAGTAATAAACTAATAATATTAATTTTTTAAACTTATTTTTTGTTTTTTTCTGTCAAGTAAATATATTGTTTCAAAACAAACCGTTTTAAATGTTTTATTTTTAAAAAAAAATTCTTTTATAACTTCCAATTTTAATTATATTGTTTTATAAAATTATAATTTTTAAAAACATCAATTTTAAAGAATTTTGTAGATTTGAAATGTTTTGATGTTTTAGAAAGTTTCTTATTATATAAAAGAATCTTTCTTTAAAATAACATTAATAAATAGAGCATTTCTCAATTTATTAAAAATTATTTATAATCTAAAAAACTTAAATAATATTAATAGTAATGAATGTAATTATTTAATAAAAAAGATAAGCAAGAAACTTTGATTAGAAGGAATGTGACGTTGTTACGTGTTATCATTAGTTACTAATTTATTAGAATTAAAAAAAATTTGTCGAAAGAAATCCATTTTTTATTATATTATAATATAAAATGGGCTAAAACCATGGATGAACGTAGTTTTTGAAAATCAACAGGAAAGAAACAATCGATTACTACATTTGACATAAATTACCAATTTTGAAACTAAATAGAAAGTACAAGTATGTGAGAAGTGTAGAAAATAGTATGAACTATTCACAAGTCATATGCTAAACGTATCTCTCCTATGCACTTACGTATTCTTTTTGAGAATAAGTAAAAAAGAAAAGGCGTAGGCGTATGGCACTCGAAGTAAGATAGAGAGATTATACTACTCATTTAGTAATAAGAAGAATTACGTTTACACAACCCTTAATAAATGATTGAGACGTTAGAAGAGTTGTAGAAAGAACTAAATGGCTTGGAATGTTATCATTGTTAATAAAAGTTTTAAGTTTTTTAAAAACTCATACAAACTTTTATGTGCTTTATTATATTTACAGTTAATTATATCTATAAACAAATGGTTCATGTGGTATGTTCTTATTACAGACTTAGTTTTAAACTTTAAGAAATTACATTTATGGTTTAAGTTTTTATCAAATCGTAGCACTAGTGACCCTTAACATGAATGGTTGTTAAGTTTAACCATTAAGTTGGTGTGAAATTATCAGATTACCGTTAAATTGAATAAATAAAATAAATATTTCTATTTTTCTAATAAAACCAATTAATAAAACGACCGCGTAATTGCCCCTTTCATTCTCAATTGATTGTGCTCAACAGCCACCACCGCCACCAGCAAGTCCGGTGATGCCACCACCATCTAAACCATCACCACACCTATTATGACGTGTTGTATGTTGGTAGAATGTTTTTATAGCATGATTATATCGTAAATAGGATAATTTATAGCGTGTTGTTGGTAAGTAGTGAAATTTTAGCATGAATTAATATTGGTGCACACGTCACTCACTCTAAGTTGTTTGTCATATTTTAATTGCTTTGTATGCTTAGCATGCTAAATACACTTTGTATAATAATTTATTCTATATTAATATAGTATATATTATATAGATATGAATCAGATTAACTCTTGTTTATTACTTTAACTAGTTAACCATACTAGTGGTACACTCCAGTTCACGTTGTTCAGTGTAAGTTAGTGTTACAGTGGTATAACAACGAATATAAAAAATATTAAAGAAATATATGGCATGATTATACACGAATCAAATATATAAAAATGATTTATTTAGTGGTGTAATTTGTATAAAATTAATAAATAGTTAAGAAGATTTTTTAAATAGAGTGAAGTGTTTTAGAAAAATTCCTATCAAGTAACTCTTTTATTGGTTCTAGTTCCGATCAGAGTCATGCCTTTTGGAACGGGTTTGACAATGTTTTTTAATTGTTTCATGTTAACTAGATCCATTTGTACTTAATTATATATGAGATCAGAGATCTTAACATCCCTTACATATTAAATTATCAAAGACACTCTCAAGTGAAAATAGAGAATCGTCTTCATTCTTCAAGACAAATTATCCGTCAACACTTCGTGTATATATAATAGATAAAAATGTCAAAATTGTTTTTTTATAGCTTTCAATGTTAGCGGGTTGAATTTAAGATACATAAAATTAATTAGTTAATTTGTTTTAATTTAAAAAGTCACTATCATATTAAATCATATGATATGTAAACTTTAAAAATCGAGTTGTGATTATTAAAAAATAAAATTCTCGACTATTAGGATATTATTATCATATTAAATAAAAGTTTATATGTTTAAAAAATATTAACAAATTTATAAAGTTTGACTTAATTGATTTTTTATATTTGTATTCTTTAAAACTAGGGGTTTGTAATTCGTGGATTGACCCAGTTAAGACCCGCGAACCGACCCGTGAAAAACAAGACCGACTTGTGTATGGGTTAGTGGTTCCGGTTCACGATTCGGCTTTCTTTTTGTAAACGATCGGTCCAAACCCGCTGGTATGAGCTCGGTTTCGGTCCGGCCCGAACCGTATGTAAATGGTTCGGTTCTCTGTTCTTTATATAAAGCATTTATCGGTTTCGGGTTAATGGCAGGTCTATCTGGTTCAATTTGGTTTCGACCTGTTGCTCCCCCCTATTTAAAACAAAAAATTAAAGTTAAAATTAAACTTGAAAAGTGTAACATAATTGATTTTTGTTTAAAATAATAGGTTTACTGTGGTGATTACGTGCACAAATAGGTGGACGCTTTAAAAAGAGGTCATCTGAAACTCAAGTTAGTATTTTATTAATATGTATATAAATATATTGATTTTATATGGAAAGAATAAATATGATGCTCTTAAACACCTATACTTACATGTGAAACCAACCAAAACTACGACGTTTTGATTAAAAATCATCTAATTTAATTAATTACATCGCTTCCATAATGATAAGTAGGTTTATAAAAGCACACCTTGTTCCTCTTCTTTTCAACTTCATACGAGTTTCAGTTTCAGTGATGACTAATTCTTTTTGTTTAAAAAACTATAAAAAAAATCATGCAACTGTGAGTATACAAACAAGCTCCATCTTTGATTTACCAACTTTCAGTTTGACTTTCTGTGAAGAAAAATTCACATTTTCAATGATGATTATTGGTTGTTTAATTCTCAATTGTTTCCTATTGTCGAATTTAATATGATACGAATATCAAAATAATTGAACGAACTTTAAAAAGTCTATTATCTGGCAGTGATTTGGTTCTCGCTATTAATCAGTGGGTTAAAATTTGAATATAGGGAGAAATTTGATGAGATAATTTTTTAAATAATTTTAGTAAATTAATTTTTATTTGATTTAATCAAGATTATGTGTTTTTGTTGGTTTCGCGTATAACCTTAGGTGTTTAACAACATTATATTTCACTTTCATTTAAACCAATTTAAGGATCGTACAATTTGGACATGTATAAATTGTTAAAAATTCTATTCTATTTGGTTTAATAACTTTAAATTGCTTTCTTATTTGTAGTTTATGAGAAATTTTTATTTAAAACAAAATTTTAATAAAGTATTAAGGAATCTAGTTATAATTTATTATTTAATAGAGTACATCAATGTTCTTTTAGTTTAGTTAGGTTTATCTAAGACTTAAAAGTAACAAGTATGAACATCATTACAAGATAGAAGGTGTAAATTTATTAGGTCATACGTATGGGGTGTGAATGGGTTGAGGTGTCACCCTATCACACCTCAAACGTCACCCCCTCAATGTGATATCGTGTGTGATGGGTAACTTTAAGGGAAGAAGGTGAAGTCCTTCACGGAGTGCTTGTGTGTGTTTTTTAATTTTCCAACTAATCAAACTAATACATTTAATCAACTCAAATTATTACAAATTTAATCATTACTACATATCCAATACAACCATTTTTAGTATCATATACCTGACATAATTGTATACGTAACAATACTTTTCTACCACTATCACATTACCACCAGAGATAGTTTTACATACATTTACAACACTATTATTATTTTTTGTTCCTTCGGACACGTGGTTCAAACTTCAAAGGCGCGAAATCCGTTAGTGACGGGGGACCAAAGGTAGGGCCAAAAGTAATAGTAAAAGTCTCATAGGGCCTAACATCAAGAATATGCTCGATGACCAAAACATGCGAATGTAGAATATCTCTTTAATGACCAAATGTGGCCAAAGATTATCAACAAGTAGATATGAGAATCCCAAAATGAGCACAAATAAGTAGATATGACAATGCCAAATGTCTTAAGCTTATTATGTACAAAAAAGTAAGTGCAAAATGAAGAAAAAAGGTTACAACATGAAGACTTGTAGTCGAGCCACCAACTTCAAATAGAACTTGTACTAAATTCCGGGATATTAGAAACTAAAGTTGTGTTTTCAAGTTTACTTAAAAAGACAAGAAAAAAAAAATAATTTTGTTTCTTTTCTCTTCATTTATCTTCTTTTCTCTCCATTTTCTTTTCAATTTAGAATGACTAATTTTAGCCTCTAATTTCTATTCCATTTTCTTCTCTTTTCTCCTTAACTAACCCCGAGAACACAAATTTCTTACTTTTTATTCATTAAAAAAAACCTAGAACATAATTATTTTTTTTCTTTACTTCCGCTTCCCTTCTCTTATCTCTTTGAATGAACTCGGGAACACAACGTTAGCGCATCTCCTACACGAAGATTTATGGGCATATGTGGCTCCACGTTGTCATTCGAGTGACGGATGGCACGATTTCCATGAGAAGGTGATAGGGTGTGTTCTTGGCCATATGGATTGAAAAATGCACAATTACCTTTTAAATATAGGAATTAATTAATCATAGCTTTAGCTAAACTACAAAAGTAATTACTGTTATGAGAAGCCACATCAAAGAATAGTCACTAAATTTCCTGTCAAAACACAATCATGACTAGCAAAGTGGATGTCACAAAATAACATGTATTCTATAAGACTGTAAACAAGTCGAGTCGAACCGAATAAGATATGTTTGGTCGTGATTTGTTTACAAACCCTGTCAAATCAGTTTATTTAGTTTAACAAGCTGACACACCGAACACAATCTCGGCTCGTCAAAAACCAGAGTTAAGTTGAGCCAACCATCAAGGCAACACCTTTATTGTTAAAATTTTCAAATTTGTTTTTGTGCACACATTGATATATATTAAAATAAAACATAATATTTTATGAGTTTGATTATATTAAATTTTTTAAACAAAAATACTTTTATATGAGAAAAATGGTTCATAGGCTATAATTTTCTTTTATATTTTTATACTTGTATTTTCTCAATTAAAATGTTAACGAAACCATATATATATGACTATATACGTCTATGGTCAATTTAAATATTGTATTGATAGTAAAATTTAAGCTTAAACAATATCAGATGTTGTAAATTTGGATTTTACTTCGTATAAATCATAGTTTACACTTTAAAACAAGTGAGCACATTAACGAGGCATCTAATAAGTGAGCGACAAGCCAACCTTACCTTGGTTCAGGTTCGGTTACAAACAAACCGATTTTTAAGAAGCTCCCACCTTTTTGAATAGTCCTACAAACATACAAGAGTTAAATACGTATACTAATTTACAATGGTCTTAGACGAGATGGTTGAATTAAGAAAACTGTTGGTAATGTTTGGGTCAAAAGAAAGCGAACAAATTACAAATTAGACTATGTAGTACCCAGAATTTTCAAATGTGAAACCACTTTTTGTTGGGTGGAAAATGGATGATGCATTATCACCTAACGCGTTATTATTAACTCTTTTAACTTTTTCTTTTCTAACTTCTATCAATTCTTTAACTCTTTAAACGGGCGTTTGATTGGTAAAATATTTTTAAAGGAATTTGACATGAAGCTGATTTTAAAGTTAACATAATAATATTTGGACGAGCTAGAATTATGTAGGTATGGTATGGAATGTCTCGATAAGCCAGATTATATGATCTAGCTATCGGACTTGAATTCCATCGTTTGGACTCCGGAGACCTGATTTCAACATTGATGTTCTCATTTATTTTTAATTTTATTGTAAAAACATGTGACTTTTGGAACTTATTAATTCATGTGTTTAATTTTGCACTTAATTTTAATCATAGGCGATCACCTTTGAATTTCAAGATTTGGCCAACCCTATCAAAAATAGTGTTTCCCAATAAAATTATTGTGATGTTCTTTGTATGAAATTATTTCTCTCTGTATTTGCCCATTTGATCGTTATAAAAAAGTAACCCAAAGCTGTTTTGTTTTTATTATCAGGTTGAAATTGACCTCAAAAGGAAAATCATTACAATTTTTTCAATAGGTCGATCCAAAGCCAACCTTTCATTTATATGATATAGAAATCATTAGACATCCTTATATGCTATCTATCAATCTTGTGTGTCATCAATTGAAATATCACACGCTTTGAATGGTAACATTGTTTTGCCTCATTTGACGCCACGTGATTTATTTCTGACTTAAAGTTTTAAAAATGCTTTAGTTACTAGTTAGAAAATTGTATAAGTGTTGATCCACTAGGTAAGGTCTTGATTGTCATGTTCGGTTTAGTTCATAGTCCATCGAAGGAAAGACACTAGAAATTCTATATATTTGTCACATCAATGCTAAATAATTTTGTACATCATGTAGAGATGTGATTCTCAATTGATTATCAACAGGCTACAAGTATTTATATATATATATATATATATATATATATATATATATATATATATATATATATATATATATATATATATATATATATATATATATATATTTCAGTTTATGGATTCATCTACGATCCATCGATAACAGATTTTACTCATAGTCAGCTTTCTAGTCGTGTATGTGTTCAGAATTTAGATGTGTGATCTAGTGGGATTGTTTTTCGTTTGTTTTAAGTTGCAGTTAAAACCCGAAGCATACTTCATACATGTCCCATAATTTCTAGAATAAAACATTGAATTTCATCTTCCATATAATGTTTTGATTGTGAGTTGAGTAAGTCCTTGTTCCGAACTTAGTTTTCCTGAACAATAACACCATAATTTCTAGAATAAAACAATGCATCCTATATCTTGAAGATTAAAACCAACACCTTTAAATCATAAAGTACTCAACCTACCATCTAAATGTCCCCTTAAAGAATACAAGAGATTATTAGAAGAAACACGAGACCAAAGCCCACTGTATTCAGACTTGGATCGGACCGTACTGACTAGTCGAACCGGTCGGACCGGTACTATCCACCCTAAATCGTTTTGTTTTCAAGGAACCGGTTCGGTGGTCGGACTGGGAACCGGGTTGGACCGGATTTTGAAATTTTTTTATTTTTAGTTTTTTTGGATTTTAATGAGTTTAACAGGTGGTTCAAATTATGAATTAGAATATTTAACATAAGATTATTGTTAAGTTTTAATATATAACTATAAACTACACATATAACATATTTATATTGAATTATATATATATAATATATCTAATATACACATATATAATCATGACATCATCCTATTATTAAAACCTATCTGACTGGTTCGACCAGTCGACCAGTAAGTGACCGGTTCGTCGTCTGATCCGGTTCTGAAAACATTACCAAAGCCTAGTCAAGTTAGGGGCTATTTGACAGCCTCTTAATGATTTAGATGTCTAAATGGTTTAGCACTTAATGGTTCAGACTGTTTGTTTCACGAGCAAATGTCTGAATGGTTCAGATATTTGCCTCTGAATGGTTAAGCATTATACTAATACTGAATGGTTAAGAGGTCTAATGCTGAATGATTAAGACCTATTATCTGAATTGGTCAGACATTTGCATTTGAATAGTTAAACGATATACTAGCTCTTAATGGTTCAACACTTAATGGTTTAGACCTCTTATTAATTCAGCATTTAATTATTCAAAAATTGCTAAACAGCTCTTAGTCTTATGATGCCAATTATGTAATATAATAGTAAGTGCGCCCTCAGAGAGATTGGGCTAAGGCCCAATGGGACTCCATTTAGCAGTATGCCAGTATAGCACTATAGCCTATACGTATTAGCCCAAAGTTTGAGCTCAATAGGTAGGCCCAAATACCATATGATCAACCCTCAATTTTTGGCTTATGTGGTCTACAATTTCAAAATTCGAGATGTTTTTAATGTAACAAAGAGCAACCGTAATTCTTTTTAAGACTCACACTTTATATCTTTTCTTTCAAATTAAGATTAACCTGAAGAAATGAAATTTACATAATTTGACAACAAACCAACCAACATGATTAAAGGATGCATATAACACATAAAAAAACATTATCTTAAACTTCAGGTTTGAATAGAACTCATTTCTTAGAAATTCTCTTTGTGAAACACAAATTTGGTTGATGTTGATGAATCTGAGAATTCTAAAGCTAATTTTTCTGCTCTTTTATTGCTGCTGGTGTTCCACAATAGAATACCCCTGTCATTTTAATGAGACACAAGTTAGAAAACATCACACATGACATTATATGCATATAAAAAGCTTGTTATTCAATATTATGTAACACATCATAGCGCAATCAGCGATTCATAAAACAACCCTCGAGTATAATTTTGTTTGCCACACGGCTTAAACATGTCACTTGTGGTCATGTTGTTCTTTATCATTATCGTGTCACATGAAAAGTTAAAAACCGGTTATCTTTAGTAATTAACATTTGTTAATAATTATGAATGCAAATACATTAATTTTGAAAGACGAATTTATTTTTAGTGCATACAGTCTCTAAAGTTATGTTTGTATTCAAAGATTTCAAGTCACTATTAGAAAGATATGTATTTTAATAATATTACGACATTTTAACCATAAATTTAAACGGATTATTAAACTGTTTGCAAGTCAAATACATTCTAACAAAACCCGCTCTGATACGTACTAATTCCTGATGAGTTTCAACCCAACCCGTTTTTGTATGCTGTATACAGAACACGAAAAAAAAAAGAACGAGTTATTATGACTGACCTATTTCAGAACCTCTGTGATTAACTGCAATTCGATTGTAAACGTCCCGCCAATTAGGTTTAGCAAAATGAGACTTGACACGAGTACCCGACACAACATCAATACCATTTTTAGCATGATTAAGCGACTGAAGCATAGTAATCAAAGCAGATCGCGCATCACCTTCCTCATAAACACTTGTGCAATAATTATGCACCTCTATAACACCATATTTGTCTATCTCAACAACCTCATTCATAACATCTTCAAACCAATCGAACGAATCTTGTTCTTTAGTGACCCAATAGAAGTAAGCCCGTTTTGTTCTAAAGTCATTTCCACTTGTTGGACTCATTTTGTTCCTTTGTAACATTGCATTTGCACCATCTTCCAATGCATTTTCTTCTTCTTCTTTGGCTTTCATGTTGTTCACAATGTCTTTCACGATACTGATCATCGGGGTTGCTCCGATTCCTAACCCTACTAGCAACACGACTTCGTAGTTTTTGTAGTCTTGTGCGGGTGCACCATATGGACCGTCGACTATAACTTTTGGAATACTGTTAAAAAAGTTGTTTATTAGCTTATTTGAATATGCACATCAATATGTATTTACATTGTAATCTAGAAATGGTGAAACTCGCTTACTTGGGATTTTCTTCAGGGAAATCGGCTCTACGTATCCCACTTTTTTCGTCAAGCGTACATACCTACCAAACACCAACAAACACATGTCACATGATACTAGAAGTGTGCCCGCGCAATATGGCGCGGCGACATTTTACATCTGGCACGCGTTTATAATATTTTGTTATTCTTGTAGTATTTTTATAAAATTCTATTATGTTTTTTCTAAGTTAAAATTTAAAACACAAAATACATAAGTTTTGCATGACTACTTGTACATTTACGCATTAACTTATTGTGACTCACAAAATACAGATCGCTTCAGCAACAAGTTTATAACAAAACGTTTAAAAAAAATACACGTGACAATTGTAGTCTTAAAAAGTTTTTAAACGTGATAGATTAAAAAATATAGTTGAAATCTTAAACAAATTATGTTTTTTGTTTTGTTTGTGGATAGATAATGTAAAATTTTATGTAAGTGTTAGTAAGTGTAAGGTTATTATGTAACTAATTGTAATGAGTAATATATAAATAATGTTATAAATACTATTTTACTCTTAAAAGTAGTTGTATTTTATACATTAAATAAAATAATTGTTCTTAATTATATGGTATTTTAAAATACACATCTCATATGCTTTATATATAGTATAGATATATTTATAACTTTGAGAAGATTGTATAAATGGTTCTTGTGGTTTGACCGAATTACATATTTGGTCCCCAAATTTTAAAAGTTGCAAAATTAGTCCGAACTTTTATGTACTCGATGCACTTTTGATTCCTATCATTAAATTCATTTAGTTTTTATGCATTTCATAAAGTTTAGACAATTTTTTTTAAATTTAACTTTATGAATCAAAAGTGCAATACCCACAAAAAGTTTGGACTAACCATGTAATTTTAAAAATTTGAGGACCAAATGTGCAATTTGGTTGAAACACATGGACCATTTATGCAACTTTCTCTATAACTTATAATCAACGCACATGTCACAAAACGCTCAAAATCACCAATTCTGGACAAGCAAATACACGTTGACACGAACCTCGAAAAAACGTCGTAGTTTATTTTTCTAGTCCAGTCACCAAGAGCCCGGATATGCACACTCAGGTAGTCATCACTAGGGGCCGATGTGATCGAAAATGGGTGCCTGTTGACATGATCGAAAATACAATTAAAACCGACAAAACAAGTCAGGTTATATTAACAGGTCGTGTCATAAATTGTCAGCTTCAGACTACAACTTACCATTCAAACGGTGAGACCGCGGTGCACTTAATAAACATGTATTCTCCACTTTTGTAATTGAAGTTTTTAGGCTTTGTCATTCGAAGTGCCAATACCCCTCCAGGATAAGAAGTCACCTTTAACACATCCACAGTTTTTAGATATCCCATCTTATGTATCAATAACCACACCACAACATAATTGAAGGTTAGCGACGAGAGTGCAATAGAGCAAATTCGTCGCTAATTTCGGAAGCCATGAAATTTGTGGCGTATATAATTTGGTGACAGCTTTCCTATTGCAATGTAAATCCGTCACAAATTTATAACTACTCGTGCGACTATTTGTTTTCGTCGCAAAATTAGTGACTGACTTTTCCTATCGCAGTTCAGTCACCTACACTTTTCACAAACATGATTCCAATGCAAAATGGTTGCAATAGTGATTAGCGACGAGGTGCTTTAAATCCGTCACAACATATATTATGAGATAGTTTTTGAGTCACATATATGCTTGTATGTAGATGTAGATGTAGATTATACCTTAAGTATCCTGACTGGATCAAGACGGGACCTAAGCGTCCTTGTTAATCTCTCGCAAGCGTAGAGCAAGATTGGAATCGCCAAGTACATCCAAGTCTGTGTCCGAAAGGCGCGATTTAGCATAAAGATTATAGCTAAAACATTATTATAAAATGAATGAACATAAATGAACTGACCGTTTTCTTGTACCATTTCTTGGTTAGGTAAAGTTTGATACCGTGAACTATAAGCATCGCGTAGACGATAACAAAGAGGTGATGAGAGTACCAAAAGACATTAAATCCCGTTAACTTGTTTACAAGGCAATAAATGCCGTTAATTTAGTTACAAAGGTACTATATAGCTTTGAGTTTTTGAAGAAATTAAATTTTGTTAAATTCTTAACAAATGATGGTGGTTTGAGCTTTCCTTGTCTTAGCCATGCTAGTGTAAAAGCTATTGTCATTAGCACAACCATTATTATTCCTGTGTATCCTTCTACTTCCTTTAGAAAATGCCAATAGTTCTCGGGTTGATCCCCGAAAAACTGTTGCATCGGTTTATACTCTTCCTCGGTTGCGTGGATTAGTCGGGGAAAGTCGCATGTTAAATGGGCAAGCGCGTGTAACCCAACTCCAATCGCAATGGCGACTGCAATCACCTATAACATAATAACATAACACTTTAGAACAGGATCGTTACAGTCGTATAACCGTTTTAGACTGTTACCGACTATATAACATGTTTGTTTTAAGTGAATCGTATCAATTTGAAATGACATGTTACAGGCCGATATAGCCTGTAACAGGTCAGCCTGTTTACTAATTCAGGCTTTATATTTCTTTTATAAAATAACTTCGTACTTAATATGTAAATACATGCTAAAAAGATAAAATAGTTTCATGTTTTGTTTTAATTTTTAATATTTATGACGTCATCTGGTTTATAAAGATATCCAACCAGGACATATAGGCAGTTCAATTTATATAACCGATCTTGTTATAAAAATTGATAATAACACTATAAAAATGGCATTTTTGACTTGTGAAGTTTATATATTAAGTTTACAACATGTTAAAAGAAACTTCTTTCAAATATAACACGCAAAACATTTTTCAAATGTGAGAATTTGACTTACTTGATGGAAATTAATATCGTCATCAAACGGAACCACACCACCCAATTTAGTCTTGTTCCTCAACCAAGTAATCGTGTTGCGACAAACGGGTAATAACATAATCGCCATGTTTAGTTTTAAAGTCTCGGCTGCACCTTTCGCTATGCAAACACACGGCCCCAACACATCATATACGGCTCGGTGTTTGTACTCAATGTACTTCCACGTAAACAAACCCGCCATTATCCCTATCCAAAGTATAATCACCCAACATCTCTTCCAGTTGTCGTGTAAAAAGTACTTCAAATCTTCATACCATCGTCTTTCAGGCCTTTGTGTTGTTTTTTGCTCGCTCGGGTATCCTCTCTCGTTCTTTGTTGCTGCATCTTTTAATAACTTCTCCAATTTGTCAATCTGTTTAATCGTTAGTCGTTAAATGTTTTTGACCTAACTATATCAAATGCTTATGTGTGATTTATAAAAGTACCATGATGTAACCGAGTCTGTCGCGGTCTAGTTCACCCATGATCAATGATGCATATTTGCCTGCATGATTTTTGATAGTTGATAACTTGTTGGCTGATGCACTTACCTTGATAATCTGCATCAAATGCATATCAATTTTAAAAATATTTGTGTGACAAATGCATATCTATTTTAAATTTGTTATGACAACATATTCTAATCTAGCACTAACCACCCTAGTACTTAAATAATAAAGCTCTTAAATACTGAGTTTGATTAATTGATTTCTTATGGTCGTGTAAATATTTAAATAATCGGAATTTATGAATACTTTTTTTAACCAGTAAACCTTTACTTAATAATAACACATACTTAACTTGCATTTGTAATGATTTAAACTTACAATATTTTTGTAGAAAACAATAATTAATGTTACTAGATTATTAAGCCATGATAATTTATGAATACCTTGAACGATAATTTATAAATCATCAAAACTTCAACTAAAAATTATGGGTGTCAATTTCCAACACTAGACAAAATCAATCAATTTTGTGGTTTCATACCAAACCCGTTTATGTTTTGTGTCGAAACTTTTAATTAAAGAGATCCTGTTAGAGTTGACATGCTAAACGAGTTCAATTAAACAAACTATCAAAATAATACATTTATAGCTTGATTGTGACCCGTCAACCTATTCGACACGTACCTTTCTGACTTCATCTTCTGTAATTTTACCATCTTTGTCCTTATCAACCCTGCTTATATTGTAATTTTGAATATTATTTCCCCTCCAACAGAAAAAAAATCTTAAAACAATAAATAAAATACTAATACTCACATGTCTAAGAAAATTTGTAGCCTTGAATCAAAACTCTGATTAGCAATTTCTTCCCAAAACTCTTTAAATTGAGCTTTGTTAATCCGATCATCGGTAATATTTTTTCTTTTGCAAAGTGAATCAAACAAATCTTCCGCAAAATCTTTTGAATCATTGTTCATTCCTACCAAATTGATGATAAATAAAACAATAAAACGAGTTAATACTGTTTTATAGAGATGCATGTTAGCTAAACAGCTCGTGAGCTTCTTGAGACGACTCTCTATAAACTTAAATAGAGCCAAATTTAAGTAAGATTAAGCTTTAGAAATAAAACTATAAACAATTTTAGCTCGATTTCAAACTCTCTTAAACGAGTTGAGCTCAAGCTCAAACGAGGTCATGCTCAGCTCTACCCATTTACACCCATATATCGTTTTGCATTTTTATGGTTTACAACTTTCTCACACACACATATATATAATTAAATGTACTTTTTCAAACCAAATAATGTCTTTCATTTGAAGTGTAAGCAAACATTTAAACACTCTAAACCTTAAATTCTAAACTTCAACAGGGGAAAAAATAACAAGCTATAAATTGCGTGTTACCAATGCATTCACCGAAACGTGAACGTTGAAGCAAGCCATCGGCATCCTTAGTAGCTTCATCAAACCGCTTCTCCACATCGGCCCACGACACACCACCTTCGGCCTTGCCGATAAACTTGAGCCCCTTGAGCCCATGAGTCATAGTAGGTTGTTGTTTCGAGAACGCATTCAAATACTTCAACTTTTTCGACACATTTTGGATGCTTGAAGACCCCTTCTTCACCTCGTTGTCCTCCACACCCTCGTTGCTACTTCCCGTAGCGCGATCAATAATATTAACCCGTACGCGATTCCAGCCACCCCTTTTCGGATCGCCTCCCACAACCACCGTGTTGTGGTGGTGATCATGGTGGTTGTGACTTTCCGGCAACCCACTAACTTCATCATCGGTACCCATCATGTGAAATATTATTAAATCAAATGAATTGAATTTCAAATGAAGAAATGTGTGGATGTTTGTTTGAAGAATTGTGAAGTATTATAATTTATAAGGATCGTGTACGAGAGAAGAGAGATTGTAGGAACAAAATATGTAAGTCAATGATGATTCGTTGTACACGCTTTTACATTTTATTTGTCTTAATCTGGTTTCAGATTAGTATTGCATAAATTAATAGATTAAATGATATTATTAATTTGTTATAGAGGTCAAATATGGTTATAGTCGATCTACACTGTGTATTTTCGTGAAAGATCATGTTACAACAGTAATTTTAATCCGACATTGCTACTAGAATTTTAAGGTATAAGATCCAGAAATTTATTTTAATGTAGTCACTATTTTAAAATACTCCGATTATATAGAAGAGGATATAAAAATTATCGGATCGATTCCGGTCGGGTCGGTTGGTCATATATCAAATATGATACTATAATACAAAAATATTATCGTTAGAATGTAAAAAAATACATGAAACAAAACGATAATCTTTACGATTTGAAATAAAACATCCTAGTTGTTTTCTACAAGTTTTTATTTTTTGAAAATTTTTAACTACATCTTCGACAGAAGCTAGTCGAAAGAACTTTTTTCCGATATAACAAATGCAATAATCATTCATGTACCATCACCCATCTGATTACGCAACCCCGTCTTCAAATAATTAATTCATTGAAGAAAAACTTATTCAAAAAACTAACCAATTAATTATCAATATCCCTTAAGTAACGAGTCTTGTCTTCCAATCGATTTAATTGCCTCTTCTACCTCTTGAGTTTTGAATGCAATTTGCAAGTTTATTTTTTTAAATTCTTTCTAGAAGTGGGCTAATTTAATGTAATTAACTCATAGGCTTTATGTGTAGTCGATGGAAGTAACCTTAATTAGTTATTTAATTAATTAACTCATAGACTATTTCTAAGTATTTTTTGGTTTATATGTATATATTTTTCTAAAAACATAATGGTGCCACTCAAACAACTCATATATGCATCTTCATATACGTGTGAAAATTCATTGTATTTCTGTGACCTCGGTCCGTTCAAGCGAAGTGCGCCCCGAACGTTCCCGACGACCGCTTCTTCTTCCCCTTCCACTCTCCTCACCTTCCATTACCTCTTATATATCCCTAGCAAGAACTACATATAAGAACCAATGAATAATATGATCATCGACATTTTTTCATTTTCCTTATTAAGTACGTCATCTCACTTCAATTCATGTAAAATCTTAGGCTGCATTTGGTTGGAAGGAATGAAATTGAATGGAATTGAGAAACTAGTATAATTTTCAAGTAAATTATGTTTCAATAGGTAATGAAATGTAGAATGTTTCATCTCAAATTCTCTTGGTTGTGGGATTTCAAAATCCTTCTACCTAAGGAGGGAATTCGAAATCCCACAACCAAATGAATTTGAGGTGAAACATTCCTTTGGGTTTTACATTTTATTACCCACTCAAACATAATTTACTTGAAAATTATACTATTTTTTTCAATTCCATTTCATTCTTTCAACCAAACACAACCTTAGTATTTATGGCAATCAATGTCTCTTAGGGTTTTTTAGGGTTAGGTTACCTCTAATCATTTCCTTTTGACTTATAATAAAATAAGTGCTCTTTTATTTTTCATTAGATGCAAGTTTGTTATTCTTTCTTATAATGTATAAGAAGAGAACACAAAATTCACTAATAGTAATAAATAGTGTTTGATGGTAGCGCTAAGTAGCGGGGACGTGAGAGTTAAATATGAAGCTTGTAAATGTAGGTATAAATAAGCATGTCACATATTCGCACAATCAAAAGATAAAACAATAGCTTGGGAATATACATTGTAATTCGTGAAAGGGATGCAGGGCGGGCTACAATTTCTTTCGTACTAATGGTTATAAATAGGATTGTACATTTTGAAGCGTTCATGTAACGAATGTATTGAAATTTGTAATGTTAATATATAAAATGGAAAAAGTGTCTCTTAGTTATAAAAGAAAGAGAATAAAATTGGCAGAAGGAAAGAGAAATTAACAAAAATAAATTAAAAAAGGTAAACAAATCAACAAAACATTTAGTAAATAAAAAATCTAGTGAAAAAAAGTAAAATTATTGAGTCAAAGAAAAGAAAAATATAAAAACGATGAGAATGTGGCCTTTGCGTTTTACCAGTAGGCTGATGCACGGTTAGGCATTAAATCTTACACCTGAAATATATAATCCATTAAAAAAGAATGGTTTAATCGCAACCTCCGCTGCAAACGAACCGAACGAACACGAACAAGTTCTTGTTCGTGTTGTTCGTTAAGAAATAAACTTGTTCATTAACTGTTCACGAACACTTACCAAACGAGATTTCTTGTTCGTGTTCGTTCATTAAGAAAATGAACATGTTCAAGAACTGTTTACGAACATTTACCGAACGCAAATGAAAATAAACAAAAGCAAACGAACACAAACAACTGTTCATAACCATGATGAACACAATGAAGCTCATGAACACAAACGAATACAAATTATTATAGATTTATTTTAGAATAAAATTTACATTTTTTATTACAAACATTACGCAAAATCAATCAAAAATAAATAAGTAATAACATAAATATAAAAATACTTGATATAGTAGTCATAAAAATAACTAACACAAAAATTAA
Source organism: Flaveria ramosissima (assembly GCA_025215565.1). Taxonomy (NCBI): domain Eukaryota; kingdom Viridiplantae; phylum Streptophyta; class Magnoliopsida; order Asterales; family Asteraceae; genus Flaveria; species Flaveria ramosissima. The sequence continues at coordinate 26,912 of JACVEC010000376.1, read as the reverse complement.
GAATCTAAACAAACACCTTAACGAACATAAACGAACACACTATCGAACGCTCACGAACGAATATTAACGAACATAAACGAACACATTATCGAACGTTCACGAAAATAAATGAACATAAACGAACACATTATCGAACGTATACGAACATAAATGAACGAAAGCGGCTTGTGTTCATGTTCATTCGTTTAACTAAACGAACGAAATTTTCTTGTTCGTGTTCATTCATTTACTAAACGAAAGAATATAAACGAATTTTCCACCGAATGGTTCACGAACTGTTCGTTGAACGTTCAGTTCGTTTGCAGCCCTAATCGCAACACACCAAAATGCAAAACCATCCGAACGGACCAATTGTAAATAAGTACTATTCACACACCTTTCAAATTGTAATTGTATAAGAATAATAATCACTATATTTGAAAAATAAAAACAACTGAATTTCTAATGCGGTTCACAGAGGTGTTCACCGAGTCAGTTCATTTGATTCGGTTTGTTCGGTGTTAAATAAATTTTAGACTTAACCGAAAACCAAACTAAACCGAATTGTCAATATGCGTAACTAAAATAAATTTAACCAATTTAGTTCGGTAGGTTTCAGTTAAAAACCCAAAACTGAATTCAACCATACAAACTAAATTCAGTCATTCTTTTTTGTTTTAAATGTTACCAAATTTAAATTACTTGTATCAAAATAGATATATAAAGAAAAAAGTATCGAATAATATTACTCTTGAAATGTTAAGAATTTAGTTTTCTAAAAATATAACTAGTCGGCTTTATTTATTTAAAAGTTGGCATTTGAGACCGAGTTTTGATATTTAAAATTCGGGATAGCTTATATAACATTTAATTATTGGGTTTAAATAAAAAAATACTTTGTATAGTTTAACGCTTAGGTAATTAAGCTAAACTTACAACAAAACATATAAAAATTATAACTTATTAAACAGTTAAATCGGTTAACCAAATAAACCAAAAAAATCAAATTTAAATGTGTTATATAGCCGAATACCGAATTCATTATTAGATTTTCGGTTAGCAATAAAAAAAACAAATTCATAATTTGGTTCGGTTTTTCCTGTTACGAATGCGGATTGATTTTTGTTTTTTTTTGCACACCTCTAACTGCACATATTTGATGATGTGAGAATTTTATGTTATTTTAAAACAACTCACACATCATTTACTTTTACTCTTATATTAGAGTGATCGCTAATCTATCTCATGACTTGAGGATTTATGTTACTATCTAGTTAGAAAAAATGTTAACACCTGTAAATATTTACCGGCCATTGGTTAGTACGTTAACTTTGACATAAATTGATAGTAAGTTTGAAAACTAATTATATTATATGTATTAGGTAATAAAGATAAAGTTTATTATATTATCACATACACTGTTTACTCTCTTAATCAACAAGCTAATCAATTCTTATTTTCTAAACAATAATTAATAGATATTTATCATAACTGTATTTTGTATGATTTAAACCCTATTATTTTGATTATGAAACACGCTAGTTAACCACTAGGATGTCTATTTAAACAGATAATCGATTCCTAAACATCCATTCTCCGCTAATTTCTGGCTTTACATATTTTCTTAAAAACTATTTCATATTAACCAGAGCAATTCATAATTAAATTTATATAAGCTATTTATAACCTTCTTTTCATATATGTTTGATAATTGATACCCTGAAATGTTCAAATGAAATTTAACTTGAGTACGACTTATTAATTTAGAAATTAGAAATCATCCTTCGAGACAAAATTTCCGACAATTCTACACAATATAATAAAAAATGTAACTTTTAATTTTTATAGCTTAAATATATATTTTCTAAAATTCAAATTTGACTTTATTAAATCCATATGCATTCTGGGATGGTGAAGGTCGGACAAAATTAGGTAAGGGTTGAAGTTAAATACATGTTAAAACAGGCAAAGCTGTCAATATATCGTGATTTTTTATATATTAATTATAAAATCGTGATTTTTATCTTTTTACTCTAATAAATTGGTATCTTAAGATAACATATGTCAGTACCACAATCATCTTCGCCAAAAATTTTTCGTCTCTCTCTCCTATTAAATAATTACCTTAATTACTAATGGTATTATTTAACACTTTTTTAATTTAATAAAATAAAAAAAGATCTATTTATTAATGTTATTTCTAATTTGAAAAAATTAAAAAAAAAATTTAAAAATGATATTAACTGTTTTGTTACTTATAGTCATTTCTCATATATAATTTCAGTCATATCATATCTTAGAAATATCATTTTATAATTAATAAATTTTATTATATTAATATTTTATTTATTTCACCCATGTAACACACATGTTTACTAAAACTAGTTACCTAATATTAATAGTATAACTGATGTAGAAGTACAATTTAGAAATAATTGTTAAATAAAATGATTTAAGTTGCAACTATATAAATCATAGTTTTCAAATGAATATCAATTAACAATTTATGAGCTGTTTGTTTCGTATAATGTTTTACAAAAGAATTTGCATCAAACTATCACAAATTGGTCTAGGAAACCATCGCTAAGACTGTCACATTATATTTTTTGTCAGAACTGTCAAAAATTGTTAAGGAGTGAAACCATTGAAATGTATAAGATTTGTCTCTCATCAGTTGTATCAGTAACATATTTGAGGTTTATAGATCAATTGGGCTCTCTCACCTATGAGGTTTATAGGTCAATTAGGCTCTCTCACTCATTAAACTAGTCTTTTAGGATAACTTCTTCTATTTGATCCGTGATAGTAGTATCAGAGACAAACTCGGAGTAATGGCCCATGAAGTGATGGCCTAGAGGGGACTAGTCGTAACCAACGAGGATATTGGCTTTTGAAAGGTCTAATGTTATGGGCTGAAACCATTGTAATTTATGAGACTTGTACCACATAAGTTGCATAAGCAACAAATTTGAGGTTTATAAGCCAAATAGGCTTCCTCGCTCATTAGAGCACTGGTTGTTTCCTTATATTTTTCATGTGTAACACATCAACGTCACATCAGTTTTTCTTATTTTTATCCCAGATTTGGTGTGTCTCATTTTCCCCTTGTTTCCTCATTTTTTTAGATTTTTTTTGGGTTGTTGTGGAGTCCGGTGGATCCCAGTGAAATTCACCGGGGGTGTGGTGTTCCGACTCAAGGCTCTTTTTCCCGGGCATTTCTCAGCCCCCATACCATCTCCCCTTAGACTAATTTTTTTAAGTTGAATTATTTTATTTGGTATGTAACAAAAATCAAAATTTATCACAATTTTCATTACAATCGGTGACGACGTTTTATTTTCTAGACAAACCGTTGTAGAAAGATATTGTACTGGTGTTTTTTAAAGTAAAAGGTAAAATGTATGATATTTATTAGATTTTAGTCTATTTGTTATAGTATGTGATTCATTACGAAATTTATCTTTGAACGTATGGTATTTTATTAGATTTTAGTCCATAAAATATGACGAAATCTTTTGTTGTCATTTTATATTTTCTTATTCTTTCAGGAACATTAATTAAGAATCTTTTATAACGTGACTTTAATGATGGCTGAAAGTTCTTATAAATAAAACAGCTATGATAAAAATATATAGAAAATTCAGTTTCTTAACACAAATATTATATACAACTTAAGTTTATAGACGAATGAGTACGTGAAATAGTGTCCAGGAATCACCTCGATCTAGAACTTGAACTTCTCTATTTATTTTTCTTCAGTTTAAACATGAGTGGAATAGTGTTTAAGAATTTTCTTACTCTAATAAAATAGTAAATTAAGATAACACGTGACAACACTATAATTATTATCACTAAAGTTTTTCCGCCTCTCTATCCTATTAAATAATTTCCATAATTACTAATAATATTATTTAACACTTTTAAATTTAATAAATTAAGAAAGAGATTTATTTATTATTGTTATTTCTAAATAAACAATTCTTTTAAAAATAATATATTTTTCTAAAGAATAAAACTTTTTTAAAAATACGAAATATTTTTAAATTAATATTTTAAAAAAGTCAATTTTTATAACAAAAATAATTAAATTTGAGAGTTATAATAAGAAAATTTTTAAAAATGACATTTTTATACAGTTTATTTTAAAAACAAAAATGTTTATTTTTTTAGAAAAACATTTAAAAAGTTGATATTACTGTTTTATTACTTATAGTAATTTCTCATACTTAATTTCAGTCATATCATATCTTAAAATATAATTTTATATAAATAAATTTTATTATATTAATATTTTATTTATATAACCTGTGTATTACACGCGTTTACTAAATCTAATCACCTCTATAAACTTGTATATAAATAAGAAGAAAAAGAGATGAAAAACGAAAGGATTACTTCTTTTCATGATAAGAAAATGTTGGTTCAAGCACACAACCTTTAGTTTAAAAAGAAATCCTCTTGGTTGCGACTAGCTTATTATATTTTTAAACAACCTAATTTTTTAATCTTCTAACTCTTATACTATATATAATTTATGCGTTTAACCTGTTTAACTTTTTAACAATTTCGCTTCTTTGTAATAATTTTCATTTGCCAATAAAACGGAATGTTCGGTTGTCGTTAATTCTCTTTTGTTATTGTTCCGATTAAAAATTATTAAAAACAGAGTTTTATTCGAAATCGAGTATTTTTTGGATACCGTAAGCTATAACGAGTGCAACCACCAATCGTGACGAACCAATAACGACCAAACTCACCCATGTTACATGGAAATGATTAATTTTAAATTAAACCTCGTAAAAAACCCTCTTCTAGTCTAAACAAGATGAAATTTGTAATGGTAATAATCACAACAAGGCTATCAAGCGCACTCTTCATCCTTCACTGTCTCATTAAAGTAAAACTATCCTTCACTCTCTTATTAGACTTTGGGATACTATACATCACTCGCTCCTAACCTTGACTCTGCGCCATGTCAGCGTCATACTCTCTACTATCAACTCTCTTTGGTTGGTGTAGTTTAGAAGTAGTGTACGCTTATCGTTAAATAAAATCAATTTTTACATCTAGTTTGTAAATTCCTAATCTAATCATTAAAACTAAATTGTATAGTTTCACATACTTATAATAGATTTTATTACCTAGTGTTCTAATTTAGCGAGAACCAAATTAAAATCCGATTCTGGCCTTTGGGCTTGGGCAGTATATGACACCACGGCTTCAATGTGAAAGCGGTTGATAATATTACAAGTATTTTTAGATTGAATTGCTCTTTAACTAGACGATATAACAATTTGAAAGGTATCTACTCAAAAATTAAAAAAAAAAGTTTTATTTAAATTTACTAGGCATTTTACAAGTCGCGCGTGTGACGCGGATGTACGTGGCGGGATAAACATAGACTATAATCGATCCAACTAATTTTTGAACTAAATTTATATCGAAACATAGAGTAATTTGAACTTATACTGACGATTGATAAAATATTATAAATATCACATGACTCCAAAAAATTTACGTTCAAACGTAGACAAAGACAAAACATACATAAAAATAAGCATGTGTGATGGCGTCATATGTAGCCGGATAAGTATAGGCTACAATTTCTCTGACGTATTTCGAAACAAATATTTACTTCAACCGGGTAAAGAGTAATTTGAACTTATACTGACGATCGAAAAAGTATTATAAATATCACATGACTCCAAACAAAATTTACGTTCAAACGTAGACAACACACAAAACATACATAAATATAAGCATGTGTGGTGCCGTTATATGTAGCCAGATAAAGTATTGGCTATAAATTTCTTGACGTATTTCGAAACAAATATTTATTTCAACTGGGTAAAGAAGTTTTTTTTGGTAAATCACAACATCAAAAGGGATCAAAAACTAAAGAAAGAAAACTTTTATGTTCAAATTAAAAACCCTAAAATATACTATTTTTTAGTTCAAAATGTAATATATTACTAGGGTTGTACACGAACGCGTGTTGCGCGTTGGATGAATGGATTAAATCGAGGCTTAGATAAAACGAATGTTCTCAATTTCATTGCCACCATCTCCTGACTAGGGACATACCAACTAATGACACTGACATTGACCTCATGCAGAACGACTTTATCGCAAACTTTGGCTTAGAGTTCAAAATGTGATTAATAACCAATGGTTGCAGGGGATTGTGGGTATACACCGACTGTCCTCCAATCCTGCCATGCAAAAACTATGTCGTGAATTTATTATCTTGAATTGAACTCATCATAGCTAGACGTTAAAACCCCAAAACACAACAAACCATTCATATGAGATCACGAATTTAGATATCATCAACAGTAGCCTATAGCATCACAAAGAACAGTGATGCATTAGCTATTCTCAACTCATAATAACAAATTGTCTTATATGAGTTAGTCTCATAATCACATACCAAACAAAATTACATCTACAGCTCAACATGAGTGTTGGCACAAGCAATTTCATCAATCAACCAACGATATTAGGAACTACAACCTGAAAAAGAAACCATCGGCGGGCCGGAGACCACCGACCGCGTTAAAGCAATGTCACTATCATTAGGTAAACACCCAATATCGCCGCCACGCAAACGCCACCAAAGGCGGCCGGAGACCACCAGCGGTATCGAGGCGATAATCGTGCCACGAAAAGAAGTATAATCGACCAAACAGAGGAAGAAGAAAGAAACCTAGAGAATCAATCATGTCCGGCGCCACTGCCAAAGAACACCGTCACCAAACTTCCGGAACACGCATATATATGGTAGGTGCAAATGACCAAACTGCAAATACTCAACAAAGATGTGGCCAAAGAATAAAACTCATGATTAACACACTATTTGGTTTTTAAACATACTTGGGAATTAATATATAGATAATATATAGGAATGGGTTCATGTAAGAACCCTTACTTTTTGTGAGAACTTTTTAACTCATCTTATTGCCATTGATTTTGTGAATTTTGTACTTTTTTAAGATGGATGACATAGATCAAATGAGGAGCAAATGAGTCTTTTGAACCATTGTACTTAGGTCAAATCTAATCTCCATCTACTCTACATAAAATTCATTTTTTTTCTCTTGAATCTAATTTCCATCTACCCACCTGATAACTCAATCCCTCTACCACCACCATACTACCACCACTGGTGTGAGCCTTTTGGAGCATTTGTAGATGCCGTCGGAGAGAGGAGTGGAGGAGAACTTAGAGGAAAAACCTTCATCCCAAGTGCAAGCCTTCTGGAGCGAAACATTAGGAGTCGCTACAACAAGATCGCTGCCGATGGCAACGGAGGCGAATCTCCGTGATGATTCTCCGATTCTGGTGGCTATTGACTTCACCGTTGACTGTCGTTTCACCATTGACTCCACAACCTCTTCTTCGTCTCGACCACTGGTCAAACGCCACCCTTTCACCGATTCTGGGTTCAAATATGGTCTAGATTTGAGTTCAGATATGGGTTTGCACTATTACCACCACCACACCACCTTTAAGATCTAGGTTCATATATGCGTTCACATTATGGTTTAGATCTTGGTTTATCAACCACAAATGGGTTTTTTCTCAAAAGAAGAAGAGGGTTTTTGTTAAAAATGAAGAAAACAAGATAACCTAGAAGTGGGTTTTCCATCAAAAGTAAGTCTCTCTCTCAAAACACAAACCCAAATGAGTTTTCAATCTCTCGTTTAAGCTTTCTAGCATGTTTACAGATTAGTATAAGACACACAACATAATATGTTATTTTTTTTTTAGTTACAATGGCTTACATTGAAAAAATACTAGTGGTGTAATTACAATAGTTTATCGATTGGTTTACATTATTTTACAGATTGTTTTACATTAGGTTAATTTTGTTACAATGGTGTAGTTTTGTTTTTTTGATTTCTTTATAGTTTTGAAATTTGGTTACAATTGCGTAGACACGTAATTACATGATTTAATGTCGTTTGGTTGTTAGGTTGTTGTAATGACGTTGTTCTGGTAAGTTTGAATGGTGTAATATCGGGTGTAGTGGCGATTAGTTTGCTTTATGTAACATCTCGTATTTCTGGTAATTAAAAGTTAATTTTGTTAATTCTTATAAGGTTTATTCATGCTATTTATGAAACTTGGTGGGCTATTATTGTATGATTCTTTGTTTAAATTAAAGTTTCTAAGTTAATTAAGTATTAACAAATAACAATTATATAATAATAATAATAATAATAATAATAATAATAATAATAATAATAATAATAATATAATAATAATAATAATAATAATAATAATAATAATATTGATAAAATAATAATACTAATAAAAATGAAAATAATAATAACTAAAATAATAGTAACAAATAATAATATTGTTAATAATAATAATTTGTAGGAGTCATTAAACCTAACAATGTTAAAACTTTAAGTATTAAAGTTTAAGGGTCTTAATGTCAATTTATAAACTTTAATGCAAGTTTATGCATAAAATGATAACTTTTGAAACTACAGGGGGTAATTATGTAATTAATAAAAAAAACCCACCACCCGCCCCTTGGTCCCGTAAGTCCGGCGACACCCTCCGGCCACCCTCCGTCGGCTCTGGCGAGGGGTAAACCTCCAAAATCTCTTGGATTTCCACCCAAAACCGTTTCCAATAGCTTCGGGAACTTGATTCGAACCCCATAAATCGTATTAATCGAGCTTTAACACCAATTAGAACACCCAAACGTTGTATAATCGAAACCATTACCAACCATAGCCGTTCGCACATTAAGAAGCAAAATTAACTCAATTAATTGAACTTGAGCAATCGTTTAACTATCTCAAATCGATTTCCATTACCAATTTCACCTGATAACATACAAAACACACTAATCGATCAACCAATTTGTCATGACCTACAAGTTACTCGTAGACCTTTATTCGAGCCCTCTAAACTGCAATTAACAAAGGGCTTTTCATCATTTGAGCCCTTGGGAGAATCCTGTGCAACGAATGAGTTTTTATTCATATTTGCAACCGGAACAAGTCGCGACCGTAGCCGCAATCTTCTCTCATTTGATCATCAACGAATCGACTTCGATACGGGAAATTAAAGGCATGCACATACTCGGTTTTCTTTGGGAACAAAAGCCTATGATTAACACAACGAAAATAACTGAATTCATGTTCAATTGATCGAAACATTTCTAGGGTTCATGTGGGAGTTGGGGGTTTGTTTGAATGTGTGTATTTAACAATTGAAAACCCAAATGAACCGCGGCTAAGAGCCTTGGTCATTGGTTAAAACATGACTCTCCCATCCATGAGGTCCCGGTTTCGAACCCGGGCACCCTCATGCCATTTTTTTAAAGATTTTAGCCTTTAAAAAGGCTATATAAAATTTCTAAAAATTATAAAAATTAGTTTTATAAATTTTGTTTATTTCAGAAGTTATCTAGTTATTTTCTGTTAATTTATTTCTTTAAACTCCTTAATAATTTTTTTTTATGAAATGTTACTAGGAAATGTTATAATTAGTTATTTTCATAAAAACAAGCTTTAAATAGTTGAAATCACTAATTATTATTTGGTTTATATGTTATCTTTAATTTTAGATCAATTTTTATTGATGATAAAATTTATATTTACAATTTAATTTATTTAATTAATCATTATAAGGGTTAATTCAAAAGGATTAATTACGTTTCTGCGTTGTATTAAAATATATGTATATGAAGTCGACAATAACCTTATTTATAAAACCCCAAATTCATATTGGAACCCTAGTTCTCGTTATATCGTTAACCTTGTTATTAATCTAAATCTTGTAATATATATATAGGTGCCTTGTGACGATTTATCTTGGAACAACGTTTATTATCAATCTTATTAATCTTCATTCTTATACTTATTGTCATGTGAGTTTTCTTGCCCCTTTTTATATTTTTTAACACTATTTGGGGTGAAACATGATACTTATACATCATACACTTATAACATTTAAGACTTGTAAAGCACTTGTAATTCATCTTTATATTTTGTCATGGTTATTTTGTGTTGTAAGTGATTATATGAGATACATAGTTTGTTTACAATCATTAACTATTGCTAGTCTGGCGACGTCTTAGATCTTTGGGCCTAACAAGCCTATTGGTCCTAAAGCCGAGGTATTGCCGTCTCCTGATGACTATGCTTTGTTCATCATGGGAACCAAATCCACTTAGCCAATCTTATATACTTGTACTCAAGTTGGAGGTTTGGTTGTAACGATATGTGTTCTATAACCTTACTAACTTATAACCTATGACATGAATTGCTACTTGTAACCTTGTTATTATTATGTATGAAAACCTTAGAAACTTACCAACTATTTATAGTTGACCTTTATTTTTATCATGTTTCAGGTCATCCCCAAGTTTAAAGTGGCCTTTTGAAGCTTGCAATAAAACTAGGACTTGGACCTAGTTAATTAAATAAGATGTTTATGTAATGTTTTGTTTTGTTTGGAACTTATTTCATGTTTGAGACTTATGTTTGTATTTTCTTTTGAAACTATAATTTTTAATATTTACACTTAAATATAGCGTTATGTGGCTGTGAACAATCCTAACCCTCACACCTCGACGTTTCCGCCGTCAAGGTTGGGGTGTGACATTTTACATGTGTTATATAGATTGTTTTACATTTGTTAATATTGGTTTACATTAGTTTATATTGATTTACATTAATGTAAAGTCGTTTGGTTGTTGTAATTATTGTGCTACTTTTAGTTAGAGTGCTGTAATAACATATATTTAACAGTGTAACTAGATGTTTTCGTTAGAAATTTACTAAAAATGACATTAGTATAACATGGTTAATGTCATTTGATTGTCAGGTTGTCGTGGTGTAATGTCATTTGGTTGTTACAGTGGTGTAACAATAGTATAGGTCACCAATGTAATTTTGCTAATTCGGGTAAAAAAATACATTTTGCAAGATTATATGAGAATTAAAAAGAAAAATATAATGAATTTAATGGGTGCAATCTATATAAAAAATAACATGTATAAAAAAGTTTTAAAAACAAGGGGGGAAATGTTTTAAATGAAAAAATAGGAGGTAATAGATGTGAGTTAATTAACTAATTTACCCTTATTGAATAAAAAAGAAGAAAAAGATCTTGACCACTCAAATTTTAATCAATGGTTGATAGTGGATTAGAGGGTTCTCACAAAAAACTAAGGGTTCTCATTTGAACCATATCCTATATAGATAACTAGGTTAAAGACTCATGTAACACACTAGTTCAATCCAAAAATATTGTTGTTGTTTAAAAATATTCGTAATTTATAATGTTGTTGATAATATTTTGTATATCGACTTTTATGCATATTTTTTAACATTAACTACATCTAATATTAGTAGGTTTTCTCTATTAATATTATACGTCTAAATAGTGTATAATATAGAATGAAATAAACTTATATAAAAGAACTTTAAGTAACAAACAAATTAAATTGAACATGAAAAATAATATTTCAAATTTATAAACATCCGAAAATTTGTTTATATACAACATTTTGTTTGTTGGTGATATTTTTATCGTTATCTAATATTAATAGTTTTAATCTCTGTCTAATTTTAACTCGAGATAATGTAACATAGAGCTGATCATGATCCCTGTTTAAAAACAAACCAACTTTGGATAGTGATTGTCCTTGGCTATTGTTTATTGTCATTGCAAAACACACTGCTAACAAGAACTGTCTTCTTTGAAATTTAAAAGAAATCCTTTTGTCCGAAGGTGTCGAAGTCAACCTTGGAATAAAAGTGCGATTTTCAGTATTACTTCCAGATACATAAAAACAATTTGCACATATCAAACGAATTCCAATCAAACATAATGATAATATGGCAGTACACATAAAAAAAATAAAGAAGTTTAAAAGTAGAAGCATGTAATACTTATTCACAAATGGATTGTTGAAGTAAACACCTTCAAATCAAAAAATGAAAGTAAAATAGTAATAATCCAAAAACACAATTGTAGGCAATGATAGCTTAACTCATAATCGCAGAGTATGGAAGCTCAAATATAACAAAACAAATACCTTATGTTAAAGAAAAATTGATGAAACCGAAGCCAAAATGAGAACGTGGATGAAGTCTGTCGAAGGCGATATCATCAGACTTTATTAAGACAAATCGCAAGGGTTGTAAAGCTAGGATGATTGAGAAATATATTAAAATCGGGTATGATTTTATTTTCAAAAAGATACGCCCATGAATTCCTTTAAATTAGAGATGAGTTGATGAAAAAATCCCATAAATTTTGTTAATATTCGAATATAACCCCTAGAAAAACATAATCAATGAACCGATTTCATAGATGAAAAAAAATCACAAATGATTTCTACAGTTTTTATTGATGAATATTTGAAAAAAGAAGAAAAATTGGGTATGAATTAATTTTTAAAAAAAGATGTGCTCTAATTTAAAATTAAATTTTCAAATTTTCCCTAAATATCTATTGTATCAGAAGTTGACTTTTAATCAAATGAACTTAGACTAACACTAAAACATATACATATTTAGGCGAGAATTAGAAAATAAGGGGTTAAGATAATGACATGTGTCACTAAAATTATTATTTTATTAATAATATAGATTATAACTTTTATGTATTTATATTTAGTTGTTAATCACTTGTTCTACACCACCAAATGTACTCTTAGGTTCCAGAAGGAATATAAATTTAATATAATAAATAAATGCAAGAAACACATATTTTAAGCCACAAAAAATAAAATTATGTATGCATAACGTGCAGGGTAACACATTAAAAAGGAGATTAAGATCACATATCTAATATTATTATAGATTTATTAAATATATTTTTTAAGGACGACAAACAACGTATTATCTATTTTTACTTTAAAACTACATCAGTTTATAATCTATCTTATGTTAGGATCTATTTTAATAAATCAAAACGTCTATGTGTCACATGTTACTTTTTACTCATTTTACCTAGGCTCTAAGCGTTCTATTATCCACATATTTAATTAAAACGCGATCACCAACTATAATAGAGATTTTATAGATATAATTTTTTTAAATGGTAGAAAAGAAATACTATGCTTTAAGGTGCTACAATACCACCATGAAAGTTTACTCGAGTGTGCTTGTCCTTGGAAATTTAAAAGCATGTATGAGATATTTCTGTAGACAATATATATGTTTTCCTTGTTTTGATTATGAATATTAAATCAACCGGTAAGTTTATTGTTTTATTACCTTAAGTTTATAGGTGCAAGTCGTGACAACAACATCTACAAATTAAAGTATAAGACTATGTACGATAGATTGTGAAGCGATCCAAACGCTCACCAGATCTTGTATAGAACAAGACCTAAGTCAAAAATCAAATACATCTGTATGTGTTCTTCTCTTCTAAGAAACGGTAGAAGCTTACTTGCTTATATTCTCCACCTTCAGTGAAAAAGTGACATATATACTAATCCTATTTTCCCTCTACCATATATTTAGTTACTCTCGGCCTCTTAAATTGCGGTAGTGTTACAAACAGGGGTGAAGGATATAAGGGGTCGGGGGGCCTCTTTTTTTCTCGTCAGTAGTGTTAACTATTTGCCATACATTGTAAATTTCTAGTCCGGTTGTGTAAAATATAAATATATATATATATATATATATATATATATATATATATATATATATATATATATATATATATGTATATATATATTATATATATGTATATATATAGGGGATGGTTCCTGAGAAAACCAATAGTTATATGAAAACCAAAGAAAACCAAGGAAAACAGTTATATAATTCATAAATTTTATGTTATTTTAATTGTTAAAAGGTTATTTAAGCATTTTTTACATATATGTTGAACATAAATACGAGAATGAAGAGTTTTACGTATACGTAGCACTATGTCGAAGGAAAAATGGTTACGTATACGTAACCTATATGTGACGTATGTGTAAAACCATGCTACGGTTTTTCATTTGATCCATACCCTTGTTTATATATACACACACAAAATATAAGGGTAGTGATAAAAAATTACAAGTTATGTGACCGATTTCATTGGTTTTCTCTAGTTTTCACATAACTTTGTGGTTTTCTTAGGATCCCTCCTATATATATATATATATATATATATATATATTATATATATATATATATATATATATATATATATATATATATATTATATATATATATATATATATATAGGAGGGTTCAAATGAGAACCACCTTTTTTTATGAGAACTCTAGGAACCAATCTCACCCACTCATTTTTTATCACATGCAAATCACATGCCATTTTCCCCCTTTTTTTAAAACGTTCATAACTTTTTTTCAAGACATCAATTTTTCAAAAAAAATTCACCATAAAATTCAGTATTTTTTTATCTTTCCAACGCCTACCATATTGATATACTTTTCTAAAAAAATCGTTAATCCGTTATTTACATATGTGTAAATCTAGTTATACACATTGTAGTACTCTGGATTACACATGTGTAAATCCGATATTACACATGTGTAGTACTGGATTTACACATGTGTAAATCCGATATTACATATGTGTAAAACGAATTTCGTTAAAAAAACGGGAATTTTTTTTATTTTTTATAAGTTTTTATATATTTTTTTTATGAAAGAGGGAAAGTAGGGGAACATTTTTGTGTTTATATTTTTTTTATTTTTATGTTATTTTTGATTTATAAATTTTTTAAATAGGTTTTTGTTAATTACAATTTTGCCATTGAGAACTAGTGGTTGAGATTGGTTCCTAGAGTTCTCACAAAAAAAAAGCTAGTTCTCATTTGATCCATTCCCTATATATATATATATATATATATATATATTATAATATATATATATATATATATATATATATATATTATATATATATATATAGAGTTTGGTTCTATTAAGAACCCATACTAATTGCAAGAACCCATTAACTAGATCCTAGTGGTTGATTATAATCAAATGCACAAGATGATGCCAAGTGTCATATCATAATTTTTAAATTGAAAGGGCATTTTGGACATTTGCTTATAATATAAAAAATTCAGATTCAACATTGTTGTGACACTTGTCACTACCTATTTTTCTTTTTATATTTAAAAGTTTACCCCCTTCTTTTTATAACTTTTTTATATTTTTTTTATACATTATTATTATTTTATAAAAATTATACCATTAAAATTGTTATATTTTTCTCTTTATTTTCCATATAGTCTTGGGGTGGAAATTTAAAAGTTTAATTTTTACAACACGATTAATTAATAGTTTCTTTGGTGTAAAGTGGATTTGGACTAATGTAATAAATTTTCCTTTTTTTAAACCCTCCACCCCAAAAATAAAACTTTAACAATATCATTTTTTGTAACATTGATATATAAGAAGTCTTACATTATTGTCATAATGCAATAGATGCCATTACATAATGTAACATTTACATTATACTAATGTAACATGGCACTTTTGGCAAAAAAAGGACCGTCAAAATTACTATAACATGATGTAATACACTAATTTATTAATGTGTTACTCCCAAAAAATAAAGAAATAATACAATACAAATCAAAATATCATCACACTACAATTATCTATTTAAATTCAATAGTGATGTAAGAAAAAGACAATTACTACTGCAACACAAAGGGTACATTGATGCAACACTATGGTTATACTAATGTACAATGTAACATGGAGTAATTTATTGATTGTAACTAAGTGTTACGTTACTGTAAACAACCATAACACTAACGTAAGAAGCTGTAACGTCATGTAAAAAGGTGGTGTAACATAAAAGGATTGGAGGGGGCAGATACTATCCTTCTACTAACCTGATTTAAAAATGTTAAATATAGGACTACCCATCTTGAAAATTTATTAATTATAAATCTAATATATGTATAAATTCTAATAATTTATTAATTATACTTTGGTTTTAAAAGCTCTATAACTTTGTATACATTGTTAATTTTTTATAAAAATTACACCATTATACTCGTCTTATTTGTTTCTTTAATTCTAATATAGTCCTAAAAATTTTTTATCTGAACGTTACATATTACAGTGAATTACTCATATTCATAGCAAATCTAGTATTTACAATAATTACAACATATTAAAATTCTTATGGTAACTTAAATCAGAAAAAAACTTATATAAAAACTAACAAATTAACTCCTATTACATACTAAATTCACTAAAATTAACAACTTATTACTTTGATGAACTAGGAATTACATTAATATATATACATAACTTCTGTAACCTATAGAAAGCTTTAAAAACACAACTATAACATAACGATATATACGAAATTACACCACCACAAAAAAAAATTAAATAATCAAATTAACAAACGAACTACATCGATCATAAAGTTCATCTCAACCAAATCATGAACCAACAAACAATGAATTACATCTGTTCATATCAATGCAAATCTTAATACTTACAACAATTACATCATATTGTAATTCTTTAGAGTGAATTACATCGGAAAAAACACGTTGTATTAACAACAAAAAACCCTGAAATAACACAAAACGATACATAATATAGTTAATTACATTGAATAACAGTTGAATTATATCATATTGTAACATTTCATTTGAATACAAATACTAATGCTTACAACTAATGAGTTTGGGGAAGAAAGGTTGGATCTCAGATCCTTATAATGCTCCTATAACATGATTGGATAAACAAAAGAAAAAAAGGAACATTCTATCAATTTCATTAACACAATGTCAAAATTTAAATTAAACGAACTAAAAATGAATTAAACTAAAGAACACATTGATCTAGTTACCTAAATTTTCTCCAAGCACCAGCTTATACAAAGATTTTGTGTTGTTTTAAAGTTAGAATTAGTTAATTTTGCTCATGTTATCAAATGAAATCTAAAAAATTATGCAAGAAAGCAAAGAAATAAATTAAATTACTAATATATGTTTTTAATGAAAACTAAAATGGACTTATGCAGAAATCATTAAAAAACCATGAACTAATTCATCTTTTAAACTACTACTATTTCCAAGACCCACTACTTTTATTTGAAAGCCCACTTATGAATGAAGTGAGTGAACGACACACATGAAATGAAAACAAACTTAATTCATATAAAACATAGGGGAGACGACAGTGTAGAAAGAGTTTGATTGGAGGATAGAGGGTAATTCGGAGAAGAAGATGTATCGCTTTTCACCATAGGTTGTCGATTGTTTTCAGATCTGAAGCAAGTATGAACTGGACCTTAGAGAAGAAGACTTAACCACGTTTTTTGTGATGGTTCTCCGGCGAGTGCGATTAGGATGGCGAGTTTTTCTTGTCGGCTTTGAGGAAGTTGTTGTTAGAGAGGAGGTGGTGGAGGTCGAAGGTGGTTGACTAGGTTAGAAGTTGGCTGACCGAAGGTTGACGGGTGGAAGTGGCTGGCCGAAGGTTGACTGGCCGGAAGTTGGCTGGCCGAGGTTGGCTGGCCGGAAAGTTGGCTGGCCGGAAGTTGGCTGGCCGAAGGTTGACTGGAAGTTGTTTGGCCAAAGGTTGACTAGCCGGAAGTTGGCTGGTCGAAGGTTGACTGGTCGGAGAGAGCAAAAGTTTTACACCGGAAGAGTGAACGTTACCGGGTGTGGTAAAGATAACTGGTGGCGTGCAGTGGTAGTGAGGTTGTGGGTGGATTTTGGTGGTTGATTTTAGATATCTTAAGGCATGGTGGTAGAAAATTTGATGGTGATTGGTTTCTTGATTAGATAGTATGAAAAAAGAAGCTGTCATTATCAGAGAAAAGTACAACTAATAAAATGACTATATTTTCTTTATCTTATCTCAACCATTGAAATAGCATCTGAAATATTTATATTAAATCAAAGGTTATGGTTGAGTTAAAGGTTCTCACAAATACTTAGGGTTCTCATCAGAATCTCATTCCTATATATATATATATATATATATATATATATATATAGATATATATATTATAGATATATATATATATATATATGAGATATATAGATATATATATATATATATATATATATATATATATAAAATTTATACTACCGCACCAAAAATTTACGTCGTCTGACAAAAATTACACCGCCCCCTCTTTTTCTCGTCAGTAGTGTTAATTTTTTGTCAGACGGTGTAAATTTTTGGTCCGATAGTGTAAATTATATATATATTGAGTTCGCCCCTTAAAAAAATTAATGTCCCGCCATCCCTATAAGAGTACTCAAGCTCCACCACTAGTTATAAATAAAAAAAGGTAACAAAGATATAAAAAATAAGTGTAAACTTATTATATTTCATGTTAGTTAAAATAATTATGATTTATTGGATTTGATATTATATTTCATTTTATAAGTGTGACTGAACCAGATAGTCTTGGGTTAAAATCATTGAGAATTTGCATGGCTCTCATTGGATTTAAATTCGTTGGTGGCTTCTAGCAAAAGAAAAGGTGTATGGGCTAATATGTGCAAAGTTTTCATTAACTAAATGAGACAAGTGTGGCTCCTTTTTTGCTATTTCAAGAAAAGTAGGAAACGGGGAATCTATAAAGTTCTAGAAGGATAAGTGGTTTGGTAACTCATCTCTTGCTTCTTCTTTTCCTCGTCTTTTCGCTTTAGAGTTGGAAAAAAATTGCCTTCTTTCTCAGTGTTTGGTTTTCAGAGTTGGAATTAAAGAAGATCTATTAGAGGGGGATCGAAAATACACAGTTCAATGATTTTGTTTGCTCTTAATGACAAATATGGATTTATGACATGGGAGGTAAATGATATGAAAAAAATTTATGTTAAAAGAGTTCAATGCTTATAGATGATTTGTCGCTTCCTAATGTTTCTCGTCCCATGATTTGGTTAAATATGATCCATAGGAAAGTCAATATTTTGTGCATGGAGGGTTCTTCTCAATCGAATTCCAAGTAGAGTTAATTTGGATGCTAAAGGAATTGATATCCCGAGTATCTTATGTCTGTTTTGTAATGAGTATCCGGAATCTGTCAATCATGTGTTTGGTTTGTGTCATATTTCGGATTGTCTATGGTCTTATTGGGATATGGATTCAAGTTGATTTCCTATCACTCGAACTCCTGAAATTTTGATGGATTGGTATGATGCGTTTAATTGTACTATTATAAAAAGAATATGTTGGGTCTATAATCTTCACTACTTGGTGGGTTCTTTGGCAAAGAAGGAACGATGGGCTTTTTTTCAACTAATCGAGCGCGAAGTCTACTATGTTTGAGGAAATCAACATTTTTCCTTTATTTGGTTTAAGAGTCGATGTAATAAGTTCACTAAAAACTGGATCGAGTGGCTAAATACTCCTCTTATGTAATGTTTGTTTTTTCTCAACCCTTGTCTAGTGTTTTGCTAGTATTGGGTTTTCTAATTATAAAATTTATCGCCGTTCAAAAAAAAAAAAAACTAAATATAATGTTTTAAAAAAAAAAACATAAAATAAAAGGTTATATAAACTAAATATATATATTACACAAAAGAAAAGATAGCAAAGTACATACACTAAACATTAATATATATATAATATATATATATATATATTATATATATATATATATATATATTATATATATATATATATATATATATATATATATATATATATATATATATTATATATATATGCAGTTCTCTCCCTCTTCCCATACCTAAACCACATCCTCTCTTACCAGGTAAACTTTTGTTCAATCACATCTAATTATTATTAGTTCTATAATAAACATGAGGTTCGAAATGTCAGATGTGTTTACTTGGCGGATATTTATGAAAAGGATATTAAGATTCCAAATCTAATATTTAATTATGATATGATCTGTAACACATGGCTTATTATGAAGAAAGTCAAATCCAACAAGCCTCATAACTATACTTCCTGTAACATGTGTATGGTGTGATCAATTCTTTACAAATACGAAAACAGTTCGGGAGTCAATTTTAAAAAGTACACACAAAAATGTTTGCTTATCACGTTAGGTTGTGGTTATTCTCTGGCAATATATTCGCTAATAATGTTAACCCGCTTGTTTTTAATATATTTGTAAGAATGTGCTTCTTGTCATAACTTAAGCTAATTGGCCAATTGGGTAGTCAAAACTCAAAGGTTAAAATATAAATTGATGTGATTTTACTGTTAATACGAAAACATTAAAGGTTTGTGTACTTAGATATATTTCATTTTAATTCTTTAAGTTGAAAAAATTACAAGGTTGGTTTAAAGGTTTGTCATAACGTAACATAAAAGATTCATGTCATGAATGGAAAGTAACTTTTCGATTAAGTACATGTGAAAAATCCAAATACCCATCTTTTAAATCTAAACCGTATTATTATTATTATTATTATGACTTTTACTATTACAAATTAACTATTATTATATACATAGTAATAATTAACTCTGTCATCTACTAATAATGATCGTTAGCAAAAGTGGTTGACATGAGGTACCAATACAAAAAAATCGGAAGGTTTTAGGGTTCGAGTGTCACTCTGAGCAATGCTCGGATTTAAGCCAGGGAGTTTTCACGATTGTGGATTTCCTCCTAAAGGGGTTGGTGGTACGGTCTCGACTGATAAACAAATAAGTAAGTCCGATCAAGATAACATTTATCCTTCAAATGATGGTCGTACATTTTCCGTTTAAAAAGAAATTTTAACTCCGCCGTCTTCAATTGCCATGTCCGACATCGGCTTCCACCGCTTTACGCCTCCTCTAGACCCCACTCCACAAGAATTTCAACCAACCTATCTACGTTCGGTAACGTTGGAGCCGTATAAATAGAAAGACTACAAGATGAAATCGTCGTCGTTCATTTCCACGATCTCCATCATTCGACACCGGTAGCGCTGCCCATTTGGTCACCCCATTTTTTAGATCTCGAGTATCCATCACTAGAGATGTGGGATTTTAGTTTTCCCGATCAAAGCCATTGTCATACCTTAGTAACCATCGTTTGAGCTGAAACCCACCATGGTGTGACGACCAAATCTAAGAGGCCAGAAGTTTTGCAACCAAAACATATAGTTATTTTTAGTTGTTATTCCAAAAAAAGGTATTTTTGTTTTTTTTTACATATTTGTAACTTATATCTATAATTTAATTTTCAATATCTTTTTATCATTTTGTGAATGAATCTATATTGTTGCAAGTTTTACGACCGAAACAATTTTGGTCGTTACTTTCATGATCGTTTAGATTCGATCAAAAAACAGTCACAAAATTTGTGAGCGTCTTTTCAATCACTACATTATTGTAATTATGCATGCCGGATTTTTAGTAGTACTCTTAGAAGCTTTGTGTTCTCTTGGTTAACTAAAACGAAAAAAAATTAATTTGTTCACGTCAAAAGCCAAGGCGTGGTATTTTCTCACGCTCTTTAACTTCACGTAGGTGTCAAAGTCACTTGTGTATATAAAAATTTTCACGCTCGCTAGTGTTAACGCTTTGGGCTATTAAGGCCCCACCGAGGTAGTATTTAACGCCCTTCGCGGGTCATCTTGGTTGTGATGGTACAACAAACAGCTTAGCTTAGTTTTCACAACGTACTAAGATCCAAAATTAAAATTTTTGTTTCAAAATTTTAAACTTAAGTTCGTGAATAAATTAACGAATTCATTATTCATTTTGGATCCAACAAAATTAACGGGTATTAACTATTAAATAGATCGATAAACGAGTGTATGTCATGGTTTACGCAATTGCCCTACGTAGAACAAAATACATCATCTTTCATGTGCGTACGATGTAACATGACCTTAATTAAATAAATTCAATATAATATACGCACACAAAAATCAAAACTTAAATGATAGCCATAATAATATTTTTAGATTTCGGTTTCGATTAATGAATTGAATATAATCTGTCCACGTTCTATATAATAGAGTATAATTTATCTAAATTTCACGTTTCCTTCAATTGTTTAAAGAAACGTTTGAACACTTTTACTCTCTAGAATGAATGTCCAGTAAATTTAGATTAGAGTAAATTGCAATTTTCATACCTGTGTTTTGAGGGTGTTAACAGGATCAGCCCCAGCTTAACAGTTTGCATACCTGAGTTTACGAATGCTAACACTTTACGTACCTCCGTCCAATTTCCGTTAAACAACTGTTAAATCTCCCCCACGTGCTCCTCACGTGAGGGGCAAAATTGTCAATTCACCCAATTTGTTAATCTTTTAAGAGTAAATTGCAAATTTCATACCTGTGTTTTAGGGGGGTTAACAGGATCAGCCACAGCTTAACAGTTTGCATACCTGAGTTTACGAATGCTAACACTTTACGTACTGTCACACCCCAACCTTGACGGCGGAAACGTCGAGATGTGAGGGTTAAGATTGTTCACAGCCACATAACGCTATAATTAAATTGCAAATATTATTATCATAAGTCTCAAAATTACATTACAAGCATAAGTCTCAATAATGAAATAAGTTTCAACATGAAATAACAAACATAATCATTTTGTTTATTAACTAGGTCCAAGTCCTAGAATATGCCAGCAACATAAGTTCACTTCAAACTTGGGGGTTTTCCTGAAACATGATAAAAATAAAAGGTCAACTATAAATAGTTGGTGAGTTTCCAAGGTTTTCATACATAATATGAAAAAGGTTACAAGTAGCAATTCATGTCATAGGTTATAAGCTAGTAAGGTTATAGAACACATATCGTTACAACCAAACCTCGACTTGATTACAAGTATAAAAGATTGGCTAAGTGTATTGGTTCCCTAGTGCACAAGCGTACGGCCCCTAGGAGTCGGCAATACCTCGACTTTAGCACCAAATAGGCTTGTCAGGCCCAAAGATCTAAGACGTCGCCAGGCTAGCAATAGTTAATGATTGTAAACAAACTATGTATCTCATATAAACACTTACAACACACAAATAACCATGACAAAATAATAAGATGAATTGCATGTGCTTACAAGTCTCAACGTTTACAAGTGTACGATGTATAAGTATCATGTTTCACCCCAAAATAGTGTGAAATAAAGTAAAAAGGGGACAAGGAAAACTCACATGGAAATAAGCATTTCAAGATGATATAAAAAGATTACAAGATAAATCCCAAGTGTCCATTACAAGCACCTAAATATAAATTTACAAGATGAAGATTAAGGTTAATATATTGATTAATGTTTAAATAAGAATTAGGGTTTCAATAGATTTAGGGTTTTGATGAGTAACTATGTTTATAATGGTAATGATAATAATTTAAACGAGGTTCCAAATGGTTCCTTTTACAAGTTGTTTAAACGTATAGATTCCAAGATTAGGTTTGGTAATAAGATTAACAATAAAACATGAACTAGGGTTTCAAATGGAATTGGGAGTTTAATAATAAAATAATGAATCGTTTATGTTTTGGTTTAATAATCAATTAAGTCCAAGAATGATTAAAAAGGTCTCAATAATTAAATTATTGATTTAATAGAAATTAAGTATAATATGTAAAAAGAAATAAATTTAATAATTAATTATTTGAGGAAGAGAATTATTAAATACTTATTTAAGTAATCTTAAATATTTAAATCATTTTATAAAATGATTATTTAAAGATCTTATAATACAAGATAAAATAAAGTATATTATATTATTTTATTAGTTCCAAGAATTTAAGCAAAAATTTAATAATAAGTTTATTAAGTATAACATGGTTACATGATTAATTATTTAAAAACTATTTGAATAGTTAATATGTAAATAAATAGGGTTTTGAAATAATTCTAATTTGAACCATAATATATTTATATCATATAATGACTAAATATAATTTTTATAATCTTTTTATTCTTTTAAAAAGAAAATAAATTGGATATTATAAGTTTAACAACCTTTAAAAATTAACTTAATAATTTCAGAAATACTTTAGTTAATAAAATAATATTTATTTAGATTTAACAATATAATACAATTTTCTGAATTATAAAGAATATTAAAGAAAACAAAAAAAAACAGAATATAGCGGAGGCAGGGTTCGAACCCCTGACCTCCTGCTTCATTCCTTTGATGTTACCAGTTGGGCTAGAGCCCAGAACCTGTTTGACTTTACAAATAAATTAACAAAACCAGTTTTCAAACAATCCCCAAATTCAAGACCCTAGAATCGGAATTATTAACACCAAATTGAACCCTAATTCCGATATGTTTTCAGTAATAATCATGGGGCTTTGATCCCCCATGAAATTTCGAGTACACAGGTACGTTTAATTTACCCAAAAGTGTTAAGTTGGCGATGAACGGATGTAGCAGAGCTCGCGACTGAGACTCGAACCGTTCGCTGTGCAATAGATGAAGTTAATCCAATCAAACTTGTGTGAATCCTCGGTTGATGCACACGATTTTAAGCCCTCAATCAATTTTGTGTAACTGATCTTCGAAGGTGGTTAAAGATTAAGTTGCAGGTCCGAGATAAAGATGGTGATCGAAGGATTGATTTCGTGTTTTGCGAGTGAAATTGAGGGTCAACAGAGTTAAATCGTGTTGATTCAAGTGTTTTCCCTCAATCGTATTACCTTGATTTGATCGGTTACACCAAGAACGAGTTAGAGTTTGAACTTGGTGTTTCGGTTTCGTGTGCACGGCTTAAACGACCAAATTAATCCAATTAACTTCGTATTCAAGTTCGAAACTGATAAACTTCAGTTAATGCTCGATTTAATCGCGATTTAATTTCGCGTTTCAGTGATTTGGTGGTCACCGGAGACGGTGGCCGGTGGTGATGGTGGAAAAGCGACGGGGATGGGGGTTGGTTTGGGTTTTTAGAAAAAGTTTCACATTTGGTCCCTGTTGTTATCAAGTTTTGTTATTTTATGTTTAAACTTTAGTGTTAAAGTTTCCAAATTAACAGAATGGCCCCTTAAATTTAGAATGTTATATTTTATGCAAAACTTATTAATTTCAAGTTTTAAAATAATAGAAACTTATATTATTTTTATTTATTTTAAAGATTAACACTTATTTTGATTATTATTATTAATCTTGTTGTTAAGATTATTATTGTTATTAATATTATTATCACTAATATTATTATTATTAGTGTCATTATTATAATAATAATTTTATTCAAGATTATAACACTTTAAATTTTATAATAATAAGCAAACATTATAACACTTATAATGTTATTATTATTATATTAATTTGTTATCACCAATTAATTATTAAGTAAAACAAACCTCAAAGTTTCAAAATGGCATAAAAGGCCCTTTTAAAATTTAACAAAATTAACTTTCAAGTTAACGAAATTACGAGATGTCACACGTACCTCTGTCCAATTTTCGTTAAACAACCGTTAAATCTCCCCCACATGCTCCTCACATGAGGGGCAAAACTGTCAATTCACCCAATTTATTAATCTTCCACCGTCGGTAGGGTTCTAGCGTGTTTATGCCGTTTGAGTTCCGTTAGTTTCCATATTCTGATCTTACTGTCATGATGAGAGGTGAACACTTTTCCGTTATGAAACGTGAGGGATTTGACGAAACCTGATGAGAAATCGTTGACGGTGAAAGTGTCGATGAGAGAGAACAACGTCGTGTCGAATACATGGATGCGGTCGCCGGAGGCAGCGTATAGAGGTGGTGGTTGTTGACGACGAAGTGGCTGATGTGGGCGGGGGGTAGGGTTTGAGGGCGGTGAGACAGCGGTGGGAGACGATGAGTTTGAGAGTCTCTGGCGAGAGGTTTGGAGGGAGGGGATGGAAGGTAGGGTTTGGAGAGAGAGGTTGTTGTAGAGGCTGCTCACGGTGAATTGATAGTTTTGCCCCTCACGTGAGGAGCACGGGGGAGATTTAACGGTTATTTAATGAAAATTGGACGAAGGTACGTAAAGTGTTAGCATTCGTAACTCAAGTATGCAAACTGTTAAGCTGTGGATGATCCTGTTAACACCCCTAAAACACATGTATGAAATTTGCAATTTACTCTTAAAAGATTAAAAATTGGGTGAATTGACAGTTTTGCCCCTCAGGGGGGGGGGAGATTTAACGGTTGTTTAATGGAAATTGCACGGAGGTACGTAAAATGTTAGCATTCGTAAACTCAGGTATGCAAACTGTTAAGCTGGGGCTGATCCTGTTAACACCCCCAAAACACAGGTATGAAAATTACAATTTACTCTTTAGATTAAGTGAATGTAAAATCACTTTA
The DNA here is from genome assembly GCA_025215565.1 of Flaveria ramosissima. Lineage (NCBI taxonomy): Eukaryota > Viridiplantae > Streptophyta > Magnoliopsida > Asterales > Asteraceae > Flaveria > Flaveria ramosissima. The sequence continues at coordinate 738 of JACVEC010000376.1, read as the reverse complement.
TTGTTCTTTGGAATTAAAAAAGTAAAAAAAAAAAAGAAAACAAATATGAATATATAAGTAGGCTCACTCTCTTCGTTAAAAACTTTGACCTCTGGAGTTAGGGTTATTTAATCTTATCAGCTTACAAAAAATCTTTTGAGATATACATTATGTTTTTTAACTGTTTTGGCTTCTAACATTAATTTGTTAACTTTTTCTATTAAGTGTAATGATATTTTGATCACTTTTCACCTTAAAGACAATTATGTAAATGTTAAGTTTTTAAGGTATTTATGCATATTTTTAAAATTACCAATACAACCATCACACACCACCACTACCTAAATTTCTCACTCCGTGTATCATTAGAAGACCTACGACTTCTTCGATGACTGAATGCTCCTTAACTCATCTAATTGTTCGACTGACATTAAAAATTTACATAAACTTTATAAGGAGAACTTGAAGAATTTATTGCCATTGTAATCTCATTAAACTTTACTCAAAGTGAAGGAACACCATTCACAATTGTATGCAAAACTAGCTCATGGCAAATTCATTAATTGGTTCAATGTCCTTTATACAAATCACCTCAAAGATGCTTGATAAATCATAGCTGACGAAATACGATCTAAATCTAACTTGGTTGTTCTTCACATTTACTTGGTCATACAAAATGTGATTTTCACTCTAATACCATCTTTTGGTTGATGAATACTCTTATACTCGTGTGGAGACAAGGTACCTCAAGTAAGAAAA